>JAUMJJ010001004.1:0-31345 GCA_033556795.1 Tapera naevia | reverse complement strand
ACCCCCCCCCGCCCCGTGATATAGCGGAGCGGGGGGGCGGCGGACAAAGGGGGGCCCGCCGGGGGCTTTGCATGACAATATCGCCCGGGGACGGCGGGGGCGGGCGGAGCCGATCCCCGCACCCCCCCCCCCCCCCAAACCTTCTTAACCCTTCGTGGGAGCTCGGCAGCTCCGCACCGCCCCCCCCCCCCCCCTTCCCCAGCATCCATTCCCCCCCACCCCCACCCCAGGACCGGTCCTGCAGCCCGGGGACCACGGAGCCGGTCCCGTCTCATCCCAGTCTGCGTCCCCATCCTATCCCTGCAAACAGCCCCCTTCCCATCCCATCCCCTCCCAGCTGCATCCTGATCCATCCTATTCCCATTCCATTCCCGCTACAGCCGCACCCCAATTCTATCCCATTCTCATTTCATCCCCACCCTATCCCCATCCTCATCCCATCCCCATCCCACTCCATCCCCACTACAGCCGCCTTCTCATCCCATCCCATCCCTGCCACATCTGCATCCTGATCCCATCCATTGCCATTCCATTCCCATCCCCACTACAGCTGCACCCCAATCCCATCCTCATCCCATCCCTATCACATCCCTGTTCCATCCTCATCCCATCCCCATTCCATCCTCATCCCATCCCTATCACATCCCTGTTCCATCCTCATCCCATCCCCATTCCATCTCATTCCCATCCCTATCACATCCCTGTTCCATCCTCATCCCATCCCATTCCATCCTCATCCCATCCCCATTCCATCCTATCCCATCCCTATCACATCCCTGTTCCATCCTCATCCCATCCCATCCATCCTCATCCCATCCCTGTTCCATCCTCATCCCATCCCCATCCCATCCTCATCCCATCCCTATCACATCCCTGTTCCATCCTCATCCCATCCCCATCCCATCCTCATCCCATCCCTATCACATCCCTGTTCCATCCTCATCCCATCCCCATCACATCCCTGTTCCATCCTCATCCCATCCCCATTCCATCCTCATCCCATCCCCATCCCTGTCACAGCTGCATCCCCACTACAACCCCCTTTCCATTTCCATCCAATCCCAGTCCACATCCAATTCCCATCCGAATCCCATTCCTATCCCAGCCCCATCCCATTCCTGCCTCATCCCCTTCCATCTCTACCACAACCTCATCCCCATCACATTCCCAACCGCATCCCATCCCATTACCATCCCATCCCTGTCCCATTCGAATCCCATCCCATCCCAATACCTGTTCCCATCCCATCCCTGTTCCCATCCCATCCCAATTCCCATCCCAATTCCCATCCCTATCCTATCCCATCCCCATCCCTCCCAGTTGAATTCCAAAGCCCCCCCCCCCCCGCTGGGCTCCCCCCCACGAGGCATAGGGAGGATTTGGGGCGGATTTGGGGGGATTTGGGGCTTTTCAGAACAAACACTTTCACTGAGGGGGATTTCAAAGCCCGACTGCTTTGTGCTCCCGCCGAGGGGGGGGGGGCGGTTGGGGGTTGCTGCCCCATTGGGTGGGGGGCAGTTGGGGGTCGCTGCCCCATGGGGGGGGGGGGGGGGGCGGAGGTTGGGGGTCTCTGCCCCATAGCGGGGGGGGGGAGGAAGTTGGGATTCTCTGCCCCATAGCGGGTGGGGCGCGGTTGGGGGTCGCTGCCCCATAGCGGGTGGGGGGCGGAGGTTGGGGTCTCTGCCCCATAGCGGGGGGGGCGGAAGTTGGGATTCTCTGCCCATAGTGGGTGGGGGCGGTTGGGGGTCGCTGCCCCATAGCGGGGAGGGGGTGGAGGTTGGGGGTCTCTGCCCCTTAGCGGGGGGGGGGAGGAAGTTAGGATTCTCTGCCCCATAGCGGGTGGGGCGCGGTTGGGGGTCGCTGCCCCATAGCGGGGGGGGGGGGCGGAGGTTGGGATTCTCTGCCCTATAGCGGGTGGGCGCGGTTGGGGGTCGCTGCCCCATAGTGGTGGGGGGGGGCGGAGGTTGGGGGTCTCTGCCCCATAGCGGGGGGGATAGTCGCGGGTCTCTGCCCATAGCGGGGGGGGGGGGGGGGGGCGGAGGTTGGGATTCTCTGCCCCATAGTGGGTGGGCGCGGTTGGGGGGTCGCTGCCCATAGCGGGGGGGGGGCGGAGGTTGGGGGTCTCTGCCCCATAGCGGGGGGGATAGTCGGGGGTCTCTGCCCCATTGGAGGATGGGGGGGGCGGAGGTTGGGATTCTCTGCCCCATAGCGGGTGGGGGGCGGTTGGGGGTCGCTGCCCCATAGTGGGGGGGGGGGGGCAGTTGGGGGTCGCTGCCCCATAGCCTGCCCCACATCCCGCCCCACAACCTACATCCTGCCCCACATCCCCCCCCCCCCCAGCTCCCATAACCCCCCCCCCAGCTCCCATAACCCCCCCCCCCAGCTCCCATAACCCCCCCATCCCCAGCCCCCACCCCGGACTGGTCCAGACTCCGTCCCTCGCCTCGGGCTCCCCAGGGCGGGTGGACAGGGAGGGGGTGCTCGGGGGTGGGGGTGGTGAGGGAGGGGGTGCTCGGGAGGGGGTGCTCTGGGAGGGGCGGACGGGAGAGGGGGTGCTCAGGGACGGGGGGGGGGGGGTGGATGCTCTGGGTGGGAGGCGGGGTGCTCCGAGGGGGAGTCGGGGGGTGCTCGGGGAATGGGTGCTCGGGAGGGGGTGCTCGGGGGGGGCCGGGGAGGGGGTGCTCGTGAGGGGGGGGGTGGCCGGGGAGGGGGTGCTCGGGAGGGGGGATTGGACGGGGAATGGGTTCTCGAGGAGGGGGTGCTCTGGGTGAGGGTGCTCGGGGGTGGGGGGTACTCGGGGAGGGGGGTTCTCGGGGCTGGGATTGGACGGGGAGGGGGGGTGCTCGGGGGTGGGGTACTCGGGGAGGGGATTGGACGGGGAGGGGGGGTGCTCGGGGGTGGGGGGTACTCGGGAGGGGGATTGGACGGGGAGGGGGTGCTCGGGGGTGGGGTTGGACAGGGATGCGGTGGCCCGGGAATGGTGCTCGGGGTGGGGATTTCTCGGAGATGGGGGCTGGACAGGGATGCGGTGGCCAGGGAAGGGGGGAGGGGGGGGGGGGGGGGGTGCTCGGGGGTGGGAGCTGTGAGGGGTTTGTGGGTGCCCCCCCCCCCCCTCCTCCTCCTCCTCCCACTCCCAACCCTGCAGCTGCTCCGGCCGAAGCGAGCAGGTTTTGCTAAACAAGTTTAATTAAATCTTGGAGGTGGGAGGGGAGGGTTGAGGGGGGGGGGCCTGGAGGGTTGGGGGAGGGAGGGGGCGAGGGCCCCTCCCGGCAGAACTGCTGGAGTTGTGTCAAAAAAGAAAAAAAAAACCAAACAACCCACAAAACAAACAACAAAAAAAAAAAAAAAAAGCCCCAAACCCACCCCAACCCTTTAATTCAATTAAGTTTTTTTCCCCCTCTAAACTAATTAGAGGCTGCAATCTGCTCCTGCTCCGGCTCCTGCTCCTGCCGGGAGCTGGGAGAGAGAGGGGGGGGGGGGGCAGCATGAGGGGGGGCGGGGGGAGGGAGGGGGGGGGGAGAGGGGTGGGGACCCCCCCTGTATCACTGCATCCTCGCCCTATCCCTGTATCCGCGGGGAGAGGGACCCCCCCCCATCCCTATATCTAAGGGGAAAGGGGACCCTCATCTTTGGGGACAGGGACCCCCCCCCCCCATCCCTGAATCCGTGGGGACAGGGACCCCCCCCCCCCCATCCCTGTATCCATGGGGAGAGGGGGACCCCCAATCCTTGGGGACAGCGACCCCCTCTCCCCATTCCTGTACTCATGGGGAGAGGGACCCCCACCCCATCCCTATATATAAGGGGAGAGGGGACACCCATCCTTGGGGACAAGAACTCCCCTCCCATCCCTGTATCCATGGGGAGAGGGGGACCCCCATCTTTGGGGACAGGGACCCCCATCCCTGTATCCATGGGGAGAGGGGACTCCTATCCTTGGGGATAGGGATTCCCCCCCCCCCCCCCCTCCCCCATCCCTGTATCCATGGGGACAGGGACAACCCCCCCCCCCCCAATACCTGTATTCGTGGGGAGAGGGACCCCCACCCCTACCCCCCCAATCCCTGTATCCATGGGGAGAGGGGACCCCCATCCTTGGGGACAGGGACCCCCCCCCCATCCCTATATCCATGGGGACAGGGACCCCCCCCTCATCCCTGTATCCATTGGGAGAGGGACCCCCATGCTTGGAGACAGGGACCCCCCCCCCCATCCCCACATCCAATGGGACAGGGACCCCCATATCTGTATCCATGGGGACAGGAGACCCCCATCCTTGGGGACAAGGCCCCCCCATCCCTGCATCCTTGGGGTCAGTGGACGCCATCCTTGGGGACAGGGACCCCATCCCTCAATCCCTGGGGACAGGGACCCCTGTCCTTGGGGACAGGGACTCCCCCCCATCCCTGCATCCTTGGTGAAAGGGCCATCCCAGCCCCATCCCTATATCCATGGGGACAGGGACCCCCGTCCTTTGGGACAAGGACCCCCATCCTTGAGGACAGGGACCCCCATCCCTGCATCCTCGGGGACAGGGACCCTGACACCCCCAATTCTGCCTTCTTGGGGACGAAGGACCCCATCCCTATATCCATCCTGATCCCCCATTCCCACCCATCCTGATCCCATTCCCACCCATCCTGATTCCCCACCCATCCTGATCCCCAATCCCCACCCATCCTGATTCCCCACCCATCCTGACTCCCCATCCCTACCCATTCTGACCCCCTCTTCCCCACCCATCCTGACCCCCCATTCCCACTCATCCTGACCCCCTCTTCCCCGCCCATCCTGATTCCCCACCCATCCTGATCCCATTCCCACCGATCCTGATCCCTGATCCCCACCCATCCTGATCCCTGATCCCCACCCATCCTGACCCCCTCTTCCCCACCCATCCTGATCCCATTCCCACCCATCCTGACCCCCTCTTCCCCACCCATCCTGATCCCACCCATCCTGATCCCATTCCCACCCATCCTGATCCCCCATCCCCACCCATCCTGATCCCCCATCCCCACCCATCCTGATCCCCCATTCCCACCCATCCTGACCCCCTCTTCCCCACCCATCCTGACCCCCTCTTCCCCACCCATCCTGATCCCATCCCCACCCATCCTGATCCCATTCCCACCCATCCTGATCCCCCATTCCCACCCATCCTGATCCCCCATTCCCACCCATCCTGATCCCATTCCCACCCAATCCTGATCCCCCATCCCCACCCATCCTGATCCCCCATTCCCATCCATCCTGATCCCCCATCCCCACCCATCCTGATCCCATTCCCACCCATCCTAATCCCCCATTCCCACCCATCCTGACCCCCTCTTCCCCGCCCATCCTGATTCCCCACCCATCCTGATCCCCTCTTCCCCACCCATCCTGATCCCATTCCCACCCATCCTGACCCCCTCTTCCCCACCCATCCTGATCCCATTCCCACCCATCCTGATCCCATCCCCACCCATCCTGATCCCCCATCCCCACCCATCCTGACCCCCTCTTCCCCACCCATCCTGATCCCATTCCCACCCATCCTGACCCCCTCTTCCCCACCCATCCTGATCCCATTCCCACCCATCCTGACCCCCTCTTCCCCACCCATCCTGATCCCCCATCCCCACCCATCCTGATCCCATTCCCACCCATCCTGATCCCATTCCCACCCATCCTGATCCCCCATTCCCACCCATCCTGATCCCATTCCCACCCAATCCTGATCCCCCATCCCCACCCATCCTGATCCCCCATTCCCACCCATCCTGACCCCCTCTTCCCCACCCATCCTGACCCCCTCTTCCCCACCCATCCTGACCCCCTCTTCTCCACCCATCCTGATCCCCCATCCCCACCCATCCTGACCCCCCCATTCCCACCCATCCCGACCCCCTCTTCCCCACCCATCCTGATTCCCACCCATCCTGATCCCATTCCCACCCATCCTGATCCCACATTCCCACCCATCCCGATCCCATTCCCACCCATCCCGACCTCTGGGTGCTGCTGCTTCACTTCCTGGTGCCTGGGACCACCCAAGCTCCATCCCCTCCCTCCTCTCTTCCAGCCCGGAGCTTCCCGGGAAGCTGAGGTGGCCAAGGTGGGTCCCTTCGATCCCAGCTCCGACCCCGTGGTCATGGAATCATGGAATGGGGTTGGAGAAGACCTGGGAGATCATCGAGTCCAACCGTCCCTGTCCACAAGATCCCTGAGGATCTCCACCCACCCATCTCTTGGAGACCTCCTGGGATGGGGACTCCACCACCTCCCTGGCTTTCCAGGACCTGGGAACCTTTTCCCTGAAGGAATCTCTCCTCAGGTCCAACCTGAACCTCCCCTGGTGCCACCTGAGGCCGTTTCCTCTCATCCCATCCCTTGTTCCTCGGGAGAAGACACCAACACCCACCTTGGTCCAACCTCCTTTCAGGAGGACAGGGATGAGGTCTCCCCCTCATCCAAGTCTTCTCCAGGATAAACAACCTCAGGTCCCTCAATCCCAGCTTCTCCAGACCCTTCCCAGCTCCGTTCCCTCCTCTGGATGTTCTCCAGACCCTCAATAAACACCCTCAGGTCCCTCAGACCCTTCCCAGGTTCTCCAGACCCTACTCAGGTCCCTCAGACCCTTCCCAGGTTCTCCAGACCCTTCCCAGGTCCCTCAGACCCTTCTCAGGTTCTCCAGACCCTTTCCAGGTCCCTCAGACCCTTCCCAGCTCCTTTCCCTCCTCTGGATGTTCTCCAGACCCTCAATAAACACCCTCAGGTCCCTCAGACCCTTCCCAGGTCCCTCAGACCCTTCCCAGGTTCTCCAGACCCTACTCAGGTCCCTCAGACCCTTCCCAGGTTCTCCAGACCCTTCCCAGGTCCCTCAGACCCTTCCCAGGTTCTCCAGACCCTTCCCAGGTTCTCCAGACCCTTCCCAGATCCCTCAGACCCTTCCCAGGTCCCTCAGACCCTTCCCAGGTTCTCCAGACCCTTTCCAGGTCCCTCAGACCCTTCCCAGCTCCGTTCCCTCCTCTGGATGTTCTCCAGACCCTCAATAAACACCCTCAGGTTCCTCAGACCCTTCCCAGGTCCCTCAGACCCTTCCCAGGTTCTCCAGACCCTTCCCAGCTCCGTTCCCTCCTCTGGATCTTCTCCAGCCCCTCCAGGTCCTTCTTGGAGCGAGGAACCCAACCCTGACCCCAGGATCTGAGGTGACTCCAAGGGGACAATCCCTTCCCTGCTCCTGGTGGCCACCCCATGGCTGATCCAAGCCCAAGGTGCTGGTGACCCTCCCATCCTGGGAAGCCCCAGGACATCTCCTGGCCAGGGGTGGGGGTGGGAGTGGTGCCGGGGATGTTCCCGACTCCCAGGAGCTGTTGGAGCCCCCCCCCCCCCAAGATTTGTCCTGGAGCCCCCACCCATGGGTGATCCCCACCCATAGACCCAGGAGACCACATCAGGATGGAGAGTTTATTGGAATAAATAAAGGGAAATATGGAAAACGCAGAGTCAGGGCGGGTGGTGGAGCCTCAATCCAAGCTGTTCCCCCTCTCCGGCCGCGGTCCAACTCGGATTCCAACTCAGGGAATGACAAATCCTACCTGGGAAGGAAGCACCAACCCATCCCAACCACCCCCTGCTCCACCTGGAGGAGGAAAACGCATCCCAGACTCTCATTCCACCTGGAAAACCCCATCCTAAATGCCTGTTCCGCTTGGAAAACCCATCCCAAACTCCTGCTTCACCTGGAAAACCCATCCCCTGCTCCATCTGGAGAAGGAAAATCCATCCCAAACTCCTGCTCCAACTTGAAAACCCATCCCCTGCTTCATCTGGAGAAGGAAAACCCATCCCAAACTCCTGCTCCACCTGGAAGACCCATCCCTTGCTCCATCTGGAGAAGGAAAACCCATCCCAAACTCCTGTTCCACCTGGAAAACCCATCCCCTGCTCCATCTGGAGAAGGAAAATCCATCCCAAACTCCTGCTCCACCTGGAAAACCCATCCCCTGCTCCACTTGGAGAAGGAAAACCCATCCCAAACTCCTGCTCCACCTGGAAGACCCATCCCTTGCTCCATCTGGAGAAGGAAAACCCATCCCAAACTCCTGCTCCATCTGGAAGACCCATCCCTTGCTCCACTTGGAGAAGGAAAACCCATCCCAAACTCCTGCTCCACCTGGAAAAACCCATCCCCTGCTTCATCTGGAGAAGGAAAACCCATCCCAAACTCCTGCTCCACCTGGAAAACCCATCCCCTGCTCCATCTGGAGAAGGAAAACCCTATCCCAAACTCCTGTTCCAACTGGAAAACCCATCCCCTGCTCCATCTGGAGAAGGAAAACCCACCCCAAACTCCTGCTCCACCTGGAAAACCCATCCCCTGCTCCATCTGGAGAAGGAAAACCCATCCCAAACTCCTGCTCCAACTCGAAAACCCATCCCAAACTCCTGTTCCAACTGGAAAACCCATCCCCTACTCCACTTGGAGAAGGAAAATCCATCCCAAACTCCTGCTCCACCTGGAAAACCCATCCCCTGCTCCATCTGGAGAAGGAAAACCCATCCCAAACTCCTGTTCCACCTGGAAAACCCATCCCCTGCTCCATCTGGAGAAGGAAAACCCATCCCAAACTCCTGTTCCACCTGGAAAACCCATCCCCAACTCCACTTGGAGAAGGAAAATCCATCCCAAACTCCTGCTCCAACTGGAAAACCCATCCCCAACTCCTGCTCCACCTGGAGAAGGAAAGCCCTGTGTCTTCTACAGGTCCTGAATTCCCTTTCCCCTCCCTCCCAAAGCTCCACCACTCTCCCCCTGCACGGAATTCCATCCCCACGTCCCCACCAACCTGCACCCCCCCAGCTCCAGCCCATCCCATGCCCATCCCGTTGGGAATTCCCGGAGAGGCTGTGGGGAAGGGGCTTCTTCCCCACCCCTCAAGCACCACCCCGGCCGCATCCGGATCTCCCGGTGCTTTTATTGTCGCCCTCGACGTTCCCTCAGGAGCAGCTCCAGGACCTTCCCGGAGCCTCCTACAAGAAGTAAGCGATGTTCTCGGGGTTCAGAGGGGCCTGGATGTCCAGTTTGCGGGATCTGCTGTCCTTCTCCACGATCTCCAGGCGCAGGGTGGGCACCTTGGCCTTCCCAGCTCCGGGGGAAGCGTCGGCCGTGGATTTCAGGAGCTGCTTGTCCGAGTCCTCCACCGCGATCCGCAGGGTGCAGCCCCTGGGCAGGAGGTCCTGCTCGTAGGCAGCTGCCAACTGGTTCACCACGCGCCGTTCCACCTGGAAAACCCAGCCCAGAAACTTCTTCCACCTGGAAAACCCATCTGAGACCCTTGTTCCACCTGGAGAACCCAGCCCAGACCCTTGATCCACCTGTAAGATGCATCCCAGACCCTTGTTCCACCTGGAAAACCCATCCCAAACCCCTGCTCCACCTGGGAAACGCATCTCAGACCCTTGTTCCACCTGGAAAACCCATCTGAGACCCTTGTTCCACCTGGAGAACCCATCCCACACCCTTGTTCCACCTGGAAAACCCAGCCCAGACCCCTGCTGCACCAGGGAAACCCATCCCCACCCACTGCTCCACCTGTGAAACCCATCCCACACCCTTGTTCTACCTGGAAAACCCAGCCCAGACCTTTGATCCACCTGGAAACTCATCCCAGACCCTTGTTCCACCTGGAAAACCCAGCCCAGACCCTTGCTCCACCCGGAAAACCCAACCCAGACCCCTGCTCCACCTGGGAAACGCATCTCAGACCCTTGTTCCAACCAGAAAACCCATCCCAGACCCTTGTTCCACCCGGAAAACCCATCCCCACCCACTGCTCCACCTGTGAAACCCATCCCAGACCCTTGTTCCACCTGGAAAACCCAGCCCAGACCCCTGCTGCACCAGGGAAACCAATCTGAGAACCTTGTTCCACCTGGAGAACCCAGCCCAGACCCTTGCTCCACCTGGAAAACCCAGCCCAGACCTTTGATCCACCTGGAAACTCATCCCAGACCCTTGTTCCACCTGGAGAACCCAGCCCAGACCCCTGCTGCACCTGGGAAACGCATCTCAGACCCTTGTTTCAACCAGAAAACCCATCCCAGACCCTTGTTCCACCCGGAAAACCCATCCCCACCCACTGCTCCACCTGTGAAACCCATCGCACACCCTTGTTCCACCTGGAAAACCCAGCCCAGACCCCTGCTGCACCAGGGAAACCCATCTGAGAACCTTGTTCCACCTGGAGAACCCAGTCCAGACCCTTGATCCACCTGGAAAATGCAGCCCAGACCCTTGCTCCACCTGGAGAACCCAGTCCAGACCCTTGTTCCACCTGGAAAACCCAGCCCAGACCCTTGTTCCACCTGGAAAACCCAGCCCAGACCTTTGATCCACCTGGGAAACGCATCTCAGACCCTTTTTCCAACCAGAAAACCCATCCCAGAAACTCCTTCCACCTGGAAAACCCATCCCCACCCACTGCTCCACCTGTGAAACCCATCCCACACCCTTGTTCTACCTGGAAAACCCAGCCCAGACCCTTGATCCACATGGAAACTCAGCCCAGACCCTTGATCCACCTGGAAACTCAGCCCAGACCCTTGTTCCACCTGGAAAACCCAGCCCAGACCCCTGCTGCACCAGGGAAACCCATCTGAGAACCTTGCTCCACCTGGAGAACCCAGCCCAGACCCTTGTTCCACCTGGAAAACCCATCCCAAACCCCTGCTCCACCTGGGAAACGCATCTCAGACCCTTTTTCCAAACAGAAAACCCATCCCAGAAACTCCTTCCACCCGGAAAACCCATCCCCACCCACTGCTCCACCTGTGAAACCCATCCCACACCCTTGTTCTACCTGGAAAACCCAGCCCAAACCCCTGCTCCACCTGGGAAATGCATCTCAGACCCTTGTTCCATCTGGAAAACCCATCCCAGACCCTTGTTCCACCTGGAAAACCCAGCCCAGACCCTTGTTCCACCTGGAAAACCCAGCCCAGACCCCTGCTCCACCTGGGAAACGCATCTCAGACCCTTGTTCCAACCAGAAAACCCATCCCAGACCATTGTTCCACCCGGAAAACCCATCCCCACCCACTGCTCCACCTGTGAAACCCATCGCACACCCTTGTTCCACCTGGAAAACCCAGCCCAGACCCCTGCTGCACCAGGGAAACCCATCTGAGAACCTTGCTCCACCTGGAGAACCCAGTCCAGACCCTTGTTCCACCTGGAAAACCCATCCCAGACCCCTGCTCCACCTGGGAAACGCATCTCAGACCCTTGTTCCAACCAGAAAACCCATCCCAGAAACTTCTTCCACCTGGAAAACCCATCCCCACCCACTGCTCCACCTGTGAAACCCATCCCACACCCTTGATCCACCTGTGAAACCCAGCCCAGATCCTTGATCCACCTGGAAACTCAGCCCAGACCCTTGTTCCACCTGGAAACTCAGCCCAGACCCTTGTTCCACCTGGAAAACCCAGCCCAGACCCCTGCAGCACCAGGGAAACCCATCTGAGAACCTTGCTCCACCTGGAGAACCCAGCCCAGACCCTTGATCCACCTGGAATATGCAGCCCAGACCCTTATTCCACCTGGAGAACCCAGCCCAGACCCTTGTTCCACCTGGAAAATCCAGCCCAGACCCTTGTTCCACCAGGAAAACCCAGCCCAGACCCCTGCTCCACCTGGGAAACGCATCTCAGACCCTTTTTCCAACCAGAAAACCCATCCCAGAAACTTTTCCACCTGGAAAACCCATCCCCACCCACTGCTCCACCTGTGAAACCCATCCCACACCCTTGTTCCACCTGGAAAACCCAGCACAGACCCTTGTTCCACCCGGAAAACCCAGCCCAGACCCTTGTTCCACCTGGAAAACCCAGCCCAGACCCTTGTTGCACCAGGGAAACCCATCTGATAACCTTGTTCCACCTGGAGAACCCAGTCCAGACCCTTGTTCCACCTGGAAAACCCAGTCCAGACCCTTGTTCCACCTGGAAAACCCAGCCCAGACCCTTGATCCACCTGGAAACTCATCCCAGACCCTTGTTCCACCTGGAAAACCCAGCCCAGACCCCTGCTGCACCAGGGAAACCCATCTGAGAACCTTGTTCCACCTGGAGAACCCAGCCCAGACCCTTGCTCCACCTGGAGAACCCAGCCCAGACCCTTGTTCCACCAGGAAAACCCAGCCCAGACCCCTGCTCCATCTGGGAAACGCATCTCAGACCCTTTTTCCAACCAGAAAACCCATCCCAGAAACTTCTTCCACCTGGAAAACCCATCCCCACCCACTGCTCCACCTGTGAAACCCATCCCAGACCCTTGTTCCACCTGGAAAACCCAGCCCAAAAACACTTTCCACCTGGAAAACTCATCCTAAACTCGTGTTCCACCTGGAAAACCCATCCCAGAACCTTGCTTCTCCTGGAAAAACCATCCCAGACCCTTGTTCCACCTGGAAAACCCATCCCAAAACCACTTTCCACCTGGAAAACCCATCCTAAACCCGTGTTCCACCTGGAAAACCCATCCCAGAACCTTGTTCCTCCTGGAAAAAACATCCCAGACCCTTGTTCTACCTGGAAAACCCATCCCAGACACACGTTCCATGTGGAAAACTCATCCCAGAACCTTGTTTCTCTTGGAAAAACCATCCCAGACACTTGTTCCACCTGGAAAACCCATCCTAAACTCCTGTTCCATCTGGAAAACCCATCCCAGACCCTTGTTCCATCTGTAAAACCCATCCCAAAAACACTTTCCACCTGGAAAACACATCCTGAACTACTTTTCCACCTGGAAAACCCACCTGGGACCCTCGTTCCACTTGGAAAATCCATCCCAAACACACGTTCCATCTGGAAAATCCATCCCAAAAACACTTTCCACCTGGAAAACCCATCCTAAACTCCTGTTCCACCTGGAAAACCCATCCCAGACACACGTTTCATCTGGAAAACCCATCCCAAAAACACTTTCCACCTGGAAAACTCATCCTGAACTCCTTTCCCACCTGGAAAACCCACCTGGGACCCTCGTTCCACTTGGAAAACCCATCCCAAACACACGTTCCACCTGGAAAACCCATCCCAAACCCTTGTTCCACCTGGAAAACCCATCCCAGACCCTTGTTCCACCTGGAAAACCCATCCCAGAACCTTGTTTCTCCTGGAAAAACCATCCCAGACCCTTGTTCCACCTGGAAAACCCATCCCAGACACACGTTCCATGTGGAAAACTCATCCCAGAACCTTGTTTCTCCTGGAAAAACCATCCCAGACACTTGTTCCACCTGGAAAACCCATCCTAAACTCATGTTCCACCTGGAAAACCCATCCCAGACACACGTTTCATCTGGAAAACCCATCCCAAAAACACTTTCCACCTGGAAAACTCATCCTGAACTCCTTTCCCACCTGGAAAACCCACCTGGGACCCTCGTTCCACTTGGAAAACCCATCCCAAACACACGTTCCACCTGGAAAACCCATCCCAAACCCTTGTTCCACCTGGAAAACCCATCCCAGACCCTTGTTCCACCTGGAAAACCCATCCCAGAACCTTGTTTCTCCTGGAAAAACCATCCCAGACCCTTGTTCCACCTGGAAAACCCATCCCAGACACACGTTCCATGTGGAAAACTCATCCCAGAACCTTGTTTCTCCTGGAAAAACCATCCCAGACACTTGTTCCACCTGGAAAACCCATCCTAAACTCATGTTCCACCTGGAAAACCCATCCTAAACTCATGTTCCACCTGGAAAACCCATCCCAGAACCTTGTTCCACCTGGAAAACCCATCCCAAAAACACTTTCCACCTGGAAAACCCATCCTAAACTCGTGTTCCACCTGGAAAACCCATCCCAGACACACGTTTCATCTGGAAAACCCATCCCAAAGACACTTTCCACCTGGAAAACCCATCCTGAACTCCTTTTCCACCTGGAAAACCCACCTGGGACCCTCGTTCCACTTGGAAAACCCATCCCAAACACACGTTCCACCTGGAAAACCCATCCTAAACCCGTGTTCCACCTGGAAAACCCATCCCAGAACCTTGTTCCTCCTGGAAAACCCATCCCAAACCCTTGTTCCACCTGGAAAACCCATCCCAAAAACACTTTCCACCTGGAAAATCCAACCTAAACTCGTGTTCCACCTGGAAAACCCATCCCAGAACCTTGTTTCTCCTGGAAAAACCATCCCAGACCCTTGTTCCACCTGGAAAACCCATCCCAAAAACACTTTCCACCTGGAAAACCCATCCTAAACTCGTGTTCCACCTGGAAAACCCATCCCAGACACACGTTTCATCTGGAAAACCCATCCCAAAGACACTTTCCACCTGGAAAACTCATCCTGAACTCCTTTCCCACCTGGAAAACCCACCTGGGACCCTCGTTCCACTTGGAAAACCCATCCCAAACACACGTTCCACCTGGAAAACCCATCCTAAACCCGTGTTCCACCTGGAAAACCCATCCCAGAACCTTGTTCCTCCTGGAAAACCCATCCCAAACCCTTGTTCCACCTGGAAAACCCATCCCAAAAACACTTTCCACCTGGAAAATCCAACCTAAACTCGTGTTCCACCTGGAAAACCCATCCCAGAACCTTGTTCCTCCTGGAAAAACCATCCCAGACCCTTGTTCCACCTGGAAAACCCATCCCAAAAACACTTTCCACCTGGAAAATCCAACCTAAACTCGTGTTCCACCTGGAAAACCCATCCCAGAACCTTGTTTCTCCTGGAAAAACCATCCCAGACCCTTGTTCCACCTGGAAAACCCATCCCAAAAACACTTTCCACCTGGAAAACCCATCCTAAACTCGTGTTCCACCTGGAAAACCCATCCCAGACACACGTTTCATCTGGAAAACCCATCCCAAAGACACTTTCCACCTGGAAAACTCATCCTGAACTCCTTTCCCACCTGGAAAACCCACCTGGGACCCTCGTTCCACTTGGAAAACCCATCCCAAACACACGTTCCACCTGGAAAACCCATCCTAAACCCGTGTTCCACCTGGAAAACCCATCCCAGAACCTTGTTCCTCCTGGAAAACCCATCCCAAACCCTTGTTCCACCTGGAAAACCCATCCCAAAAACACTTTCCACCTGGAAAATCCAACCTAAACTCGTGTTCCACCTGGAAAACCCATCCCAGAACCTTGTTCCTCCTGGAAAACCCATCCCAGACCCTTGTTCCACCTGGAAAACCCATCCCAAAAACACTTTCCACCTGGAAAATCCAACCTAAACTCGTGTTCCACCTGGAAAACCCATCCCAGAACCTTGTTTCTCCTGGAAAAACCATCCCAGACCCTTGTTCCACCTGGAAAACCCATCCCAAAAACACTTTCCACCTGGAAAATCCATCCTAAACTCGTGTTCCACCTGGAAAACCCATCCCAGAACCTTGTTTCTCCTGGAAAACCCATCCCAGACCCTTGTTCCACCTGGAAAACCCATCCCAAAAACACTTTCCACCTGGAAAACCCATCCTAAACTCGTGTTCCACCTGGAAAACCCATCCCAGAACCTTGTTTCTCCTGGAAAAACCATCCCAGACCCTTGTTCCACCTGGAAAACCCATCCTAAACTCCTGTTCCACCTGGAAAACCCATCCCAGACACACGTTTCATCTGGAAAACCCATCCCAAAGACACTTTCCACCTGGAAAACCCATCCTGAACTCCTTTTCCACCTGGAAAACCCACCTGGGACCCTCATTCCACCTGGAAAACCCATCCCAAAAACACTTTCCACCTGGAAAACCCATCCTAAACTCGTGTTCCACCTGGAAAACCCATCCCAGAACCTTGTTCCTCCTGGAAAAACCATCCCAGACCCTTGTTCCACCTGGAAAACCCATCCCAAAAACACTTTCCACCTGGAAAACCCATCCTAAACTCGTGTTCCACCTGGAAAACCCATCCCAGACACACGTTTCATCTGGAAAACCCATCCCAAAGACACTTTCCACCTGGAAAACTCATCCTGAACTCCTTTCCCACCTGGAAAACCCACCTGGGACCCTCGTTCCACTTGGAAAACCCATCCCAAACACACGTTCCACCTGGAAAACCCATCCTAAACCCGTGTTCCACCTGGAAAACCCATCCCAGAACCTTGTTCCTCCTGGAAAACCCATCCCAAACCCTTGTTCCACCTGGAAAACCCATCCCAAAAACACTTTCCACCTGGAAAATCCAACCTAAACTCGTGTTCCACCTGGAAAACCCATCCCAGAACCTTGTTCCTCCTGGAAAACCCATCCCAGACCCTTGTTCCACCTGGAAAACCCATCCCAAAAACACTTTCCACCTGGAAAATCCAACCTAAACTCGTGTTCCACCTGGAAAACCCATCCCAGAACCTTGTTTCTCCTGGAAAAACCATCCCAGACCCTTGTTCCACCTGGAAAACCCATCCCAAAAACACTTTCCACCTGGAAAACCCATCCTAAACTCGTGTTCCACCTGGAAAACCCATCCCAGAACCTTGTTTCTCCTGGAAAAACCATCCCAGACCCTTGTTCCACCTGGAAAACCCATCCTAAACTCCTGTTCCACCTGGAAAACCCATCCCAGACACACGTTTCATCTGGAAAACCCATCCCAAAGACACTTTCCACCTGGAAAACCCATCCTGAACTCCTTTTCCACCTGGAAAACCCACCTGGGACCCTCATTCCACCTGGAAAACCCATCCCAAAAACACTTTCCACCTGGAAAACCCATCCTAAACTCGTGTTCCACCTGGAAAACCCATCCCAGAACCTTGTTCCTCCTGGAAAAACCATCCCAGACCCTTGTTCCACCTGGAAAACCCATCCCAAAAACACTTTCCACCTGGAAAACCCATCCTAAACTCCTGTCCCACCTGGAAAACCCATCCCAGAACCTTGTTCCTCCTGGAAAAACCATCCCAGACCCTTGTTCCACCTGGAAAACCCATCCCAAAAACACTTTCCACCTGGAAAATCCATCCTAAACTCGTGTTCCACCTGGAAAACCCATCCCAGAACCTTGTTCCTCCTGGAAAAAACATCCTAAACTCCTGTTCCACCTGGAAAACCCATCCCAGACACATGTTTCATCTGGAAAACCCATCCCAAAGACACTTTCCACCTGGAAAACCCATCCTGAACTCCTTTTCCACCTGGAAAACCCACCTGGGACCCTCGTTCCACTTGGAAAACCCATCCCAAAGACACGTTCCATCTGGAAAATCCATCCCAAACACACCTTCCACCTGGAAAATCCATTCTAAACTCGTCACCCACCTGGAAAAAGCCCCCCCAGGCCCCATCCCACCCCATCCCCTGGGCCCGGATTCCCCCCCTGAGGTTCTTGGGATCTCCTCGTGCCGGTCCCTGGTCCCCACCTCGTGTTTGATGGAGCGCGCGCCGTAGTGGAGGTTGTACCCGTCGGCCAAGACGTCCAGGACCTCCCTGTCCCACAGCAAGGTGATGTTGTGCCTGGCCTTCGCCTGATGGGAGGAAGAGGAGGAAGAGGAGGAGGAGGAAGAGGAGGAAGAGGAGGAAGAGGAGGAGGAGGAAGAAGAGAAGGAAGAGGAGGAAGAGAAGGAAGAGGAGGAGCCCCCCCCTGGAGGTCAACGATGTCCCAGAAGGTGGTGGTGGTGGATGGTCCCCACGGGTGGAACCATCCCCATCATCCCCACCATCCCCATCTCCACCATCTCCATCCCCACCATCACTATCTCCACCATCCCCATCTCCACCATTCCCACCATTCCCATCATTCCCATCCCCACCAACCCCATCCCTTCCATCCCCATCCCCACCATTCCCACCACTCCCACCGTACCCATCACCATCATCCCCATCATCCTCACCATCCCCAACCCCACCATCCCCATCATCTCCACCGTCCCCATCCCCACCATTCCCACCATCACCATCCCCATTCCCACCATCCCCATCATCTCCACCATCCCCATCCCCACCATCCCCATTCCCACCATCCCCATCATCTCCACCATCCCCATCTCCACCATTCCCATCTCCACCATCCCCACCATTCCCACCACTCCCACCATCCCCATCCCCACCATTCCCATCATCCTCACCATCCCCAACCCCACCATCCCCATCATCTCCACCATCCCCATCTCCACCATTCCCACCATCCCCACCATCCCCATTCCCCCCATACCCATCCCCACCATCCCCATTCCCCCCATCCCCATCCCCACCATCCCCATCATCTCCACCATCCCCATCCCCATCATCTCCACCATCCCCATCCCCATCATCTCCACCATCCCCATCCCCATCATCTTCACCATCCCCATCCCCATCATCTCCACCATCCCCATCCCCACCATTCCCACCATCCCCATTCCCACCATCCCCATCATCTCCACCATCCCCATCATCCCCATCATCCTCACCATCCCCATCCCCACCATTCCCAACCCCACCATCCCCATCATCTCCACCATTCCCATCTCCACCATCCCCATCCCCACCATTCCCACCATCCCCATTCCCACCATCCCCATCATCTCCACCATCCCCATCATCTCCACCATTCCCATCCCCACCATCCCCATCATCCCCACCATCCCCATCCCCACCACCCCCATCCCCACCACCCCAAGAGGTCCCTCCCTTCCCAAGCAGGGTCCCCTCGCGCTGACCCGCTGGAACTTGTCCCTTCCCTTCTCCTTTCCGAGGCTTCAGGAGGAGGTTCCTCCTTCTCCTCCACCTCTTTGGGGACCTCAAATTCCGGAATTCCATCATTTTACCTTTTTGGCCCAAAAACTGAGCTCCTTCTGGACGAGCTGGATGAGCTCCGAGTGGCAAAAAGGCAGGAAATAGACAATCTCGTTGATTCTTCCCAAGAATTCATCCCGTCGGAAGTGGGCCTGGAGGGACCAGGGAGAAGGTCAACGGGGCCAACGAGGAGGAGCTCCTCAGGGATCATCTCCACCTCCCCCAAGCCCATCCCAACATCAACTGGGAATCCTGGGGGTCACCAGGAGAACTTCCTGGGCCTTTGGGCTTCCCAGGAGGACTTTGAGCCCTCTGGAGATGCCGAGAAGATCCAGAAACTGGTTTCTCCTGCCACGTTGACCCAGCTCCAACTTCTCCAGCTGCTTCCCAAGGTGTTCTCCAGCTTTCCAGGAGGTTCCACCCTCAGCTTCCCACCAGGAGCTCCAACCCTTGGTCCTTGCAGGAGAAGAGCCCTGAAGGCCTTCGGCAAGACCTTGAAGAACCTCAAAGGCCATCGGGATGGGTCAAGGTTTTCCAGGACCTTCTGCAGTGGAGCTGGAGATGAGCAACCACGATCCCAGGAGAGCAGAGGCCCCTCAGATCCCAGAGGATCCTTCCCACCCCACGGTCCCCTCCTGGTCCCACGTTGCTCCTCCACCACAAGGAGCTCCTCTTCTGATTTCCGATGGGTTCTGACCATGCTTCTTGTCGCAGGAAGATGGAATCTGGTGGGAAGGGACCTCAAAGCCCATCCAGATCCAACCCCCCTGGTGTGTTGGGTGGGCTTTGGAATCATGGAATGGGTTGGATTGGAGGAGACCTCAAAGCCCATCCAGATCCAACCCCCAGTGTGTTGGGCAACCCTTGGGATCATGGAATGGGTTGGGTTGGAGGAGACCTCAAAGCCCATCCAGATCCAACCCCCAGTGTTTTGGCCAACTCTTGGGATCATGGAATGGGTAGGGTTGGAGGAGACCTCAAAGCCCATCCAGATCCAACCCCCAGTGTGTTGGGCAACCCTTGGGATCATGGAATGGGTTGGGTTGGAGGAGACCTCGAAGCCCATCCAGATCCAACCCCCAGTGTGTTGGGCAACCCTTGGGATCATGGAATGGGTTGGGTTGGAGGAGACCTCGAAGCCCATCCAGATCCATGGGTAGAGACACCTCCCACTGGCTCAGAGGGCTCCAAGCCCCACCCAACCTGGCCTTGGCCACCTCCAGGAATGGGACAACCATGACTTCTCTGGACCAATCCAGAGCCCCTTTCTGGCTCCTCTAAGGTCTCCTCGGAGCCTTCTCTTCTCCAGGTTGGACAACCTCCACTCTCCCAGTGGACAGAACTGGTGGGGGTGGAGAGGAGGAAGATGGATGTGGCATCACGTGACTGAGGGACCAAAACTGAGGACACCTGGAACCCCTGGAACACCTGGAACCCCTGGAACACCTGGACCTCACGAGGAACAAAGCCCCTGTACCTTCAGGATGGGGCGGATGACCTTCTCCTTGAACTGCTTGGAGATGGTTATCTTCTCGGTCACCTGGACATCATCTGCAAGACAGGAGGACCGTGGTGGTCTTGGTGGGGATGGAGGGACGTGGGACCTCCCCTTTTCTACCTGGTTCTTCTAGGGATGGAGGGGAAGAAGCCACCTGAGAAGGTGGGGAGGTGGTGAAGGTCCGAAGGGAAGCTGGGTCTGGAGTCTCCACGCGTCCCACCTGGCTTGGGGGTAGGGAGGGGACCCCGAGCGCCACGACACCGGGGACCAGGGGTCTGGGTGTCTCGTGGTGGCCACCACAAGGTGGGAGCCCAAGGAGAGCAACTGAAACGGTCTTGGAGGGGGAAAAGGAACTCCAGTTCTGGCCCTGGAGATCCATCCCAGAGGTTTGGGAGAGCAGGAGGGACTCCAAGACTGGTGTTGATCAGAGAACCATGGGATGGGTTGGGTTGGAAGGGACCTCAAGGCCCATCCAGATCCAACCTCTCTGCTGCGTTGGGCAACCCTTGGAATCATGGAATGGGTTGGGTTGGAAGGAGCCTCAAAGCCCACCAAGTTCCAACCCCTTGGTGTGTTGGCCAAGCCTTGGAATGGGTTGGGTTGGAAGGGGCCTCAAAGCCCATCCAGATCCAACCCCCTGGTGTGTTGGTCAACCCTTGGAATGGGTTGGGTTGGAAGGGGCCTCAAAGCCCATCCAGATCCAACCCCCTTGGTGTGTTGGCCAAGCCTTGGAATCAAGGAATGGGTTGGAAGGGGCCTCAAAGCCCATCCAGATCCAACCTCCTGGTGTGTTGGTCAACCCTTGGAATCATGGGATGGGTTGGGTTGGAAGAGACCTCAAAGCTCATCCAGCTCCAACCCCCCCTGGTGTGTTGACCAACTCTTGGAATCAATGGGTTGGACTGGAAGGTCCTCAAAGCCCATCCAGATCCAACCCCCCGGTGTGTTGGCCAACCCTTGGAATCATGGAATGGGTTGGGTTGGAAGGTCCTCCAAACCCGTCCAGTTCCATGGCCTGGTTGGATGGGGCTTGGAGACCCCTGAACCAGTGGGAGGTGTCCCTGCCCATGGAACTGGATGGGCTTGGAGGTCCCTTCCAACCCAACCCATCCCATGGTCCATGACTGGTTGTTGGAACTGGATGGGCTTTGAGGTCCCTTCCAACTCAACCCAACCCTTTCCATGATTCCAAGGGCTCCCCAACACTCCAGAGGAGTTGGAACTGGATGGCCTTGGAGTTCCCTTCCAACCCAACCCATTCCATGACTCCAAGGGCTGGTCCATGACCGGTTGTTGGAACTGGATGGGCTTTTAGGTCCCTTCCAACCCAACTCAACCCAACCCAACCCAACCCAATCCATGATTTCAAGGGTTCCCCAACACACCAGAGGGGTTGGAAGTGGTTGGACTTTGAGGTCCCTTCCAACCCACCCCATTCCACGATTCCAAGGGTTCCTCAACACACCAGGGGGTTGGACCTGGATTCTCAACCCCCAGCACCCCAAGCCCTTCTCCTCAGGGTTTCTCCCAATCCATCCTCCACCCAGTCTGGACCAAGCTGAGATCTTTCTGGAAGGACCATCAGGCTTAGGTGGTTCTGGGCTGACAGTTGGATTCGATGGTCTTAAGAGGTCTTTTCCAACCTCAATAATTCCACAAGTCCAGGGTTCTACGAAACCAACCTCTTCTCCTCAACGTGAGGACCTCTGCCAGCCCCAACCTCTTCTAGGAAGGACCTGGAAGGGTCTTCTGAGAACAGAAAGGTTGAGGAGATAAAGAGGATGAAGGAGCCCAAGAGGTGGGACACGAAGCCTTCTCCAAACTCCAGGATGGGGAATAAGGAAGAGATGGGCAAAGATGAAGCCCAGAGGTGGAGATGGAGATGTGGAGAAGCCGAGAAGATACCACCTCGGCTTCCCAGACCAGGACCTGGGGTACCTAAGTTCTCCGCCAGCCTCTTCTTGGCCATCTCCGTGGCCTCTTGGCGGAGCTGCAGGGCGTGCTGGGCGATCTCCTCGCTCGCCACGTTGGAGGTCATGATGAAGATGGCATCCTTGCAGTCGATGGTCTTCCCCTTCCCATCCGTCAACCTACCCTGCAACCACACCAGGAGGACAGCGGCGGCGTCAGGGAAGGGCGGAGGTGGGACCACCCCTGGTCCTTCTCCTGAGGGGTTTGGAGGGATCAGAGAACGGTGGCTTCGGTGAGGTCGGAGAAGACCTCCCAGGTCATCCAGCCCAACCCCACCGTGCCCACCAAACCCCTTGGCCCAAGTGCCACATCCACGTGTGGTTGGAAACCTTCCAGGGATGGAGACTCCATCGCTGGTCTTCTCCAGCCAGGAAGCAGGATTGGTGTTGGGATCTCCTGGTGGGACAAGTGAAAGCTTCGGGGTGAAGAACCATGGAATTGTTGAGGTTGGAGACCCCTGAGGTCAACCTGTGGTTGTCTCAAGCTCTTTAGAAGGGACTCTTCAACTGGAGCATCTCAGCTGCTGGTCCAGAACATCTCCAGAACATCTCCAGAACATCCCCTTCCAAAAGGCCCCGGTGGCCAACTCTTCCCCCGCTCAAAGCAGGCCAAGAGAACCCCTGGGTGATACCTCCAAGAGGTGACAGAGGACCTGCTGCCTCTGCCCAAGGTGGCTTTTTGAACATGGAAGAGCTGGGGACTCGTTGGAGAGATGGAACTCCCTGGGGTGGCCTGGAAGGAGGAGGAGAGGATCTGGAGAGGAGCTGAAGAGCATCCAGAGAAGGGTCTGGAGAACCTGGGCTGGTGGGAGCAGCTGAGGGACCTGGGAGATGTTTGATCTGGAGAAGAGGAGGCTGAGGGGAGACCTCATTGTCCTCCACAGCTCCTGGAAAGGTTGGAACCAGGTGGGTTGGGTTCTTCTCCCAAGGAACAAGGGATGGGAGGAGATGAAACGGCCTCAGGTGGCATCTGGAGAGGTTTGAGTTGGACATTGGGAGAAGCTCCTTCATGGAAAGGGTTGTCCAACCCTTTGGCAGAGATTGCCCAGGGCAGGGGTGGAGTCTCCATCCCTGGAAGGGTCCAGAGAAGGTGTGGATGGGGCACCTGGGGACAGGGTTTGGTGGGCACAGTGGGGTTGGATTGGATGAGCTTGGAGACTCTCCAACCTCAATGATTCTTTGCCCCAAAGCTGTCATTTATTCCACCAGGAGATCTCACCACCATCCTGTCTCCTGGATGGAGAAGACCTCACACTCTTTGGAAGGGACTCCTGATCCAGAGCACCTCGGGAACATCTCCAGAACATCCCCTTTCGAAGAGTCCCAGTGGCCAACTCTTCCCCCACCGACCCTCAAACCAGGACTTCACCTCATCGAAGAGCTGGAGCATGATGGTGAGGACATCTGGGTGGGCTTTGTCGACCTCATCGAAGAGGACCACAGCATTGGGGCACTGCCTGAGCTTCTTGGTCAGCTGTCCACCTTCTTCGTGGCCCACGTAGCCTGGTGGAGAGCCAATGAACTTGGCCACCTGGCAGGAGACAAGAGGACACGTGGACACCTGGAACGAAGCTGGTGGCCACCAACTCTGCTGCAGACAAAGCAATTCACCACCTGGAGAAGTGGTGGTGGTGGCTTCATCCCTGGAGGTGGCCATGGCCAAGTTGGATGGGGCTTGGAGCCCCCTGAGCCAGTGGGAGGTGGCCCTGCCCCATGGAACTGGATGGGCTTGGAGGTTCCTCCCAACCCAATCCATGGTGGCTGGACTTGAGGAGCTTGAGAGGTCTTTTCCAACCCAACTCATTCCATGATGGCAGTTGCTAATCATGGAATGGGTTGGGTGGGAAGGGACCTCAAAGCCCATCCAGATCCAACCCCTCGGTGTGTTGGCCAACCCTTGGAACCATGGGATGGGTTGGGCTGGAAGAGATCTCAAAGCCCATCCAGATCCACTTCCCTGGTGTGTTGGGGAGCCCTTGGGATCATGGAATGGGTTGGGTTGGAAGAGATCTCAAAGCCCATCCAGATCCACTTCCCTGGTGTGTTGGGGAGCCCTTGGGATCATGGAATGGGTTGGGTTGGAATAGATCTCAAAGCCCATCCAGATCCACTTCCCTGGTGTGTTGGGGAGCCCTTGGGATCATGGAATGGGTTGGGTTGGAAGAGATCTCAAAGCCCATCCAGATCCACTTCCCTGGTGTGTTGGGGAGCCCTTGGGATCATGGAATGGGTTGGGTTGGAAGAGATCTCAAAGCCCATCCAGATCCACCTCCCTGGTGTGTTGGGGAGCCCTTGGGATCATGGAATGGGTTGGGTTGGAAGAGATCTCAAAGCCCAGCCAGATCCACCTCCCTGGAGTGTTGGCCAACTCTTGGAATCGTGGAATGGGTTGGGTTGGAAGGGCCCTCCAAGCCCAGCCAGATCCATGGGTAGAGACATCTCCCACTGGATCAGGGGGCTCCAAGCCCCATCCAACCTGGCCTTGGCCACCACCAGGGATGGGGCATCTCCCACCTCTCTGGACAACCAGATCCAAGGCTTCATCACCTTCATAGTTAAGAACTTCTTAGAATCATGGACTGGATTGGGTTGGAAGAGCTCTCAAAGCCCATCCAGATCCAACCCCTGGTGTGTTGGGGAGCCCCTTGGACCATGGAATGGGTTGGGTTGGAAGAGCTCTCAAAGCCCATCCAGATCCACCTCCCTGGTGTTTTGGCCAACTCTTGGAATCGTGGAATGGGTTGGGTTGGAAGGGCCCTCAAAGCCCACCCAGATCCACTGGCAGGGCCACCTCCCACTGGACCAGGGGGCTCCAAGGCCCATCCAACCTGGCCTTGGCCACCTCCAGGGATGGAGGTCCAGCAGCAGCAGCAGGGAGATGTTCAGGACCACCCAGGACAGGGACCAACGGCCATGGATGGAACGAGGGCTCTGATGGGATTTGTCTAAGACCACCCATTGAGTTTGGAGCTGAGAGGACCTGTTTGCTCACCTCGTGCCTCTCCTGGAATTCCGACATGTCCAGCCTGATGAAACCCTGCAGGAGAAAGAGACAACGACCATGAGATCGGATGAAGGTGCTCGAGGTTCCTCCAGGACCACGTTGGTGGTTGAGGAAAGGACCTCGACGTTCCCAGGCACCAGAGAAGCCGGAACCACCACGATCTGTTCTTCCACAAAAGGTCACGGAGATGATCCAAGGGCTGGAGAACCTCCCGTAGGAGGAGAGGGTGGGAGAGGTGGGGTTGTCCAGCCTGGAGAGGAGAAGGCTCTGGGGAGACCTTGGAGCATCTTCCAGTAGGGAAAGGGGCTCCAGGGAAGCTGGGGAGGGGCTCTTGGCCAAGGGTTGAAGGGATGGGACGAGGGGAAGGGTTTGGAGCTGGAAGAGGGGACATTGAGATGGGATCTTGGGGAGAAATGTTCTCCTGGGAGGGTGGGGAGGCCCTGGGCCAGGTTGTCCAGGGAAGTGGTGGCTGCTCCATCCCTGGAGGTGGCCAAGGCCAGGTTGGATGGGGCTTGGAGACCCCTGAGCCAGGGGGAGGTGTCCCTGCCCATGGGACTGGATGGGCTTGGAGGTCTCTTCCAACCCAACCCAACCCAACCCAACCCTGCCCAACCCAACCCAACTCAACCCAACCCAACTCAACCCAACCCAGCCCAAACCAGCCCAACCCAACCAACCCAACTCAACTCAACTCAACCCAACCCAACCCAACCCAACCCAACCCAACCCAACCCAACTCCACCCATTCCATGATTCCAAGGGTTGGCCAAACACTCCAGGGCGTTGGATCTGGATGGGCTTTGAGGTCCCTTCCAACCCAACCCATTCCATGATCCCATGGGCTCCAAAACACACCAAGGGGGTTGGAGCTGGATGGGCTTTGAGATTTCTTCCAACCCAACCCCACCAAGGATCCAACCCCACCAAGGATCCAACAACACCCATGATCCAACCTCACCAAGAAACCAACCACACCAAGAAACCAATCCCACCAAGAAACAACCACATCAAGGATCCAACCTCACCAAGAGTCCAACCTCACCCAGAATCCAACTCCACCAAGAATCCAACCCCACCAAGGATCCAACTTCAGCAAGAAACCAACCTCGTCCAGAAACCAACCCCACCGTGGATCCAACCTCACCCATGATCCAACCCCACCAAGAATCCAACCCCATCAAGAAATCAACCACAGCAAGAATCCAACCTCACCAAGAATCCAACCACACCAAGAAATCAACCCCACCAAGGATCCAACACCACCAAGAATCCAACTCCACCAAGGATCCAACCACACCAAGAAACCAACCCCACCCATGATCCAACTCCACCAAGGATCCAACCCCACCAAGAATCCAACCCCACCCATGATCCAACTCCACCCATGATCCAACCCCACCAAGAATCCAACCCCACCAAGAATCCAACCCCACCCATGATCCGACTCCACCAAGGATCCAACACCACCAAGAATCCAACCCCACCCATGATCCAACACCAGAAAGAACCCAACCCCACCAAGAATCCAACCCCACCCATGATCCAACTCCACCCGTGATCCAACCCCACCAAGAATCCAACCTCACCAAGAAACCAACCCCACCCATGATCCGACTCCACCAAGGATCCAACACCACCAAGAATCCAACCCCACCCATGATCCAACCCCACCCATGATCCAACTCCACCAAGGATCCAACCCCACCCATGATCCAACACTAGAAAGAACCCAACCCCACCAAGAAACCAACCCCACCCATGATCCAACACCAGAAAGAACCCAACCCCACCAAGAATCCAACCCCACCCATGACCCAACTCCACTCATGATCCAACCCCACCAAGAATCCAACCCCACCAAGAATCCAACCCCACCCATGATCCAACCCCACCCATGATCCAACTCCACCAAGGATCCAACCCCACCAAGAAACCAACCCCACCCATGATCCAACTCTACCAAGGATCCAACCCCACCAAGAATCCAACCCCACCCATGATCCAACACCAGAAAGAACCCAACCCCACCAAGAATCCAACCCCACCCATGATCCAACCCCACCCATGATCCAACCCCACCAAGAATCCAACCCCACCCATGATCCAACTCCACCCATGATCCAACACCACCAAGAATCCAACCCCACCCATGATCCAACTCCACCAAGGATCCAACTCCACCAAGAATCCAACCCCACCCATGATCCAACCCCACCCATGATCCAACTCCACCCATGATCCAACACCACCAAGAATCCAACCCCACCCATGATCCAACCCCACCGAGGATCCAACCCCACCAAGAAACCAACCCCACCCATGATCCAACCCCACCCATGATCCAACCCCACCAAGAATCCAACCCCACCCATGATCCAACCCCACCGAGGATCCAACCCCACCAAGAAACCAACCCCACCCATGATCCAACCCCACCAAGAATCCAACTCCACCCATGATCCAACACCACCAAGAATCCAACCCCACCCATGATCCAACCCCACCGAGGATCCAACCCCACCAAGAATCCAACTCCACCCATGATCCAACCCCACCAAGAATCCAACCTCACCAAGAAACCAACCCCATCCATGATCCAACCCCACCAAGAATCCAACCCCACCCATGATCCAACCCCACCAAGAATCCAACCCCGCGCCAAAGGCCCCCGGATGGAGAAAAGCAGAAGGTCGAGGTGTCACCTTCTTGATGTCCTTGTGGATGTACTTGGCCGTCTGCTTGGCCAACTCGGTCTTCCCTGTTCCAAAGAGAGAAGAAGCCACATCAAAGGTGGTTCCGCCCCCCTCCCTGATCCATAAAATCCACAGAACCCCTGGAGGAACCGAGAAGATCCACCTGGGTGGGGATGGACCTGGGCACCAGCTCAAGAGAGGCCGGATCCTGTCCTCCCAACCCTTCTGCTCAGGGTGGGTCTCCACGAAGCAGGTGGGACCTGGAGCTTCCCAGGTGCCCCCAGAAGCTTGGGATTGGTGGGATTTCGGGGTTAAGCGGTGGGAATTCGGTTGGTTTTGGGGACCTTGGAGAGGAGGAAAAGCCTTTCCCAGTGCGGAGGATGCTCCGTGGGGACCACCAGGATCTGCATCCGGTGGGAAGGTCAGGCCAGGCTGGATCCATGGGGTGGAGGATCTCCAGAGGGACCTGGAGAACCTGGATCCATGGGCTGGAGGATCTACAGAGGGACCTGGAGAACCTGGATTCATGGGCTGGAGGATCTCCAGAGGGATCTGGAGAACCTGGATCCATGGGCTGGAGGATCTCCAGAGGGATCTGGAGAACCTGGATTCATGGGCTGGAGGATCTCCAGAGGGATCTGGAGAACCTGGATCCATGGGCTGGAGGATCTCCAGAGGGATCCAGAGAACCTGGATTCATGGGCTGGAGGATCTCCAGAGGGATCCGGAGAACCTGGATCCATGGGCTGGAGGATCTACAGAGGGACCCGGAGAACCTGGATCCATGGGCTGGAGGATCTCCAGAGGGATCTGGAGAACCTGGATCCATGGGCTGGAGGATCTCCAGAGGGATCTGTCCAGGCTGGATCCATAGGTTCGAGGACAGGAAGGGTCTCCAAAGGGACCTGGAGAACCTGGATCCAGTTTAGAACCTCATCCCAGTTTAACACCTCATCCCACTTTAGAACCTCATCCCAGTCTAACAGCTCATCCCAGTTTAGAACCTCATCCCAATTTAACACCTCATCCCAATTTAGAACTTCATCCCAGTTTAACACCTCATCCCAGTTTAGAACCTCATCCCAGTTTAACACTTCCTCCCAATTTAACTCCTCATCCCAATTTAGCAACTCATCCCAGTTTAACACCTCATCCCAGTTTAGAACCTCATCCCAGTCCAAGCTTCGTCTCCTACTGGGCAGCTCTCAGAACACCTGGTCTCCACTCTTGGGAAGGAACTGGTCCACCAGGACCAGGCGTGATTGGGATCACCTCATCCCAATTTAACACCTCATTCCAGTTTAGAACCTCATCCCAGTTTAACACCTCATCCCAGTTTAGAACCTCATCCCAGTTTAACACCTCATCCCAGTTTATAACCTCATCCCAGTTTAACACCTCATCTCAGCTTAGAACCTCATCCCAGTTTCGAACCTCATCCCAGTTTAACACTTCCTCCTAATTTAACTCCTCATCCCAATTTAGCACCTCATCCCAGTTTAACACCTCATCCCAGTTTAGAACCTCATCCCAGTTTAACACCTCATCCCAGTTTATCAACTTATCCCAGTCTAACAGCTCATCCCAGTTTAGAACCTCATCCCAGTTTAGAACCTCATTCCAATTTAACACCTCATTCCAGTTTAACACCTCATCCCAATTTAACACCTCATCCCAGTTTAGAACTTCATCCCAGTTTAACACCTCATCCCAGTTTAGAACCTCATCCCAGTTTAACACCTCATCCCAATTTAACACCTCATCCCAGTTTAGAACCTCATCCCAATTTAACACCTCATCCCAGTTTAGAACTTCATCCCAGATTAACACCTCATCCCAATTTAACACCTCATCCCAGTTTAGAACTTCATCCCAGTTTAACACCTCATCCCAGTTTAGAACCCCATCCCAGTTTAACACCTCATTCCAATTTAACACCTCATCCCAGTTTAACACCTCATCCCAGTTTAACACCTCATCCCAGTTTAGAACCTCATCCCAGTTTAACACCTCATCTCACTTTCGAACCTCATCCCAGTTTAACACTTCCTCCCAGTTTAAGTCCTCATCCCAGTTTAACACCTCATCCCAGTTTAACACCTCATCCCAGTTTAGAACCTCATCCCAGTTTAGAACCTCATCCCAGTCCAAGCTTCGTCTCCTACTGGGAAGCTCTCAGAACAACTCTTCTCCACCCTTGGGAAGGATCTGGTCCACCAGGACCAGGCGTGATCGGGAACACCTCATCCCAGTTTAACACCTCATCCCAGTTTAGAACTTCATCCCAGTTTAACACCTCATCCCAGTTTAACACCTCATCTCAGCTTAGAACCTCATCCCAGTTTAGAACCCCATCCCAGTTTAACACTTCCTCCCAATTTAACTCCTCATCCCAATTTAGCACCTCATCCCAGTTTAACACCTCATCCCAGTTTATCAACTTATCCCAGTCTAACAGCTCATCCCAGTTTAGAACCTCATCACAGTTTAGAACTTCATCCCAGTTTAACACCTCATCCCAGTTTAGAACCTCATCCCAGTTTAGAACCTCATCCCAGTTTAGAACTTCATCCCAGTCTAACAGCTCATCCCACTTTAGAACCTCATCCCAGTTTAACACCTCATCCCAGTTTAACACCTCATCCCAGTTTAGAACCTCATCCCAGTTTAGAACCTCATCCCAGTTTAACAGTTCCTCCCAGTTTAACTCCTCATCCCAGTTTAACACCTCATCCCAGTCTAACAGCTCATCCCAGTTTAGAACCTCATCCCAGTCCAAGCTTCGTCTCCTACTGGGAAGCTCTCAGAACACCTCGTCTCCACTCTTGGGAAGGAACTGGTCCACCAGGACCAGGCGTGATTGGGATCACCTCATCCCAATTTAACACCTCATCCCAGTTTAGAACCTCATCCCAGTTTAACACCTCATCCCAGTTTAACACTTCCTCCCAGTTTAACTCCTCATCCCAATTTAGCACCTCATCCCAGTTTAACGACTCATCCCGGTTTAGAACCTCATTCCCGTTTATCACCTTATCCCAGTCTAACAGCTCATCCCAGTTTAGAACCTCATTCCAATTTAACACCTTATCCCAGTTTAGAACCTCATCCCAGTTTAACACCTCATCTCACTTTCGAACCTCATCCCAGTTTAACACTTCCTCCCAGTTTAAGTCCTCATCCCAGTTTAACACCTCATCTCAGTTTAGAACCTCATCCCAGTTTAGAACCCCATCCCAGTTCAACATTTCCTCCCAGTTTAACACCTCATCCCAGTTTAACACCTCATCCCAGTTTAGAACTTCATCCCAGTTTAACACCTCATCCCAGTTTAACACCTCATCTCAGCTTAGAACCTCATCCCAGTTTAGAACCCCATCCCAGTTTAACACTTCCTCCCAATTTAACTCCTCATCCCAATTTAGCACCTCATC
>JAUMJJ010001003.1:0-38598 GCA_033556795.1 Tapera naevia | reverse complement strand
TAGTTTTGGGGAAAAAATTATTTTGAGGAAAATGAAATCAGTTTTGGGAAAAAAATTATTTTGGGGAAAATGAACCCAGTAATGGGGAAAAAAAAATGATTTTGGGGAAAATGAACCCAGTTTTGGGGGAAAACCCGGATTCGGGGAAAATGAACACAGTTTTGGGGGAAAAAATGATTTTGGGGAAAATGAACCCAGTAAAGGAGAAAAAATCCTGATTTTGGGGAAAATGAACCCAGTGTGGAGTGGAAATAGAAGATTTTGGGGAAAATGAAATCAGTTTGGAGGGGAACACCTGATTTTGGAGAAAAAGCATCCAGTTTTGGGGGGAAATAAGGATTTTGTGGAAAATGAATATAGTTTCGGAGGATAAAAGCTATTTATGCAGAAAATGAACCCAGTTTTGGGTAAAAAACCCGTTTTTAAGGAAAATGAACCCAATTTCGGGAAAAAAAAATATTTTTGGGAAAATGAACCCAGTAATTGGGTAAAAAACCCGAATTTTGGGGAAAATGAACCCTGTTTGGGAGGAAAAAAACCCGATTATGGGAAAAATGAACCCAGATTTGGGGAAAAAATTATTTTGGGGAAAATGAAATCAGTTTTGGGAAAAAAATTATTTTGGGGAAAATGAACCCAGTAATGGGGAAAAAAACCTGATTTTGGGGAAAATGAACCCAGTGTTTCAGAGGAAATAGAAGATTTTGGGGAAAAAAAAACAAATATTCACCAAAAATTACACCAAAAATTTCACCAAAATCATTATTTCCCTCCCAAAACTGGATTCATTTCCCCCAAAATCAGATTTTTTCCTCCCAAACCGGGTTCATTTTCCCCAAAATCCTATTTTTCGCCCAAAACTGGGTGCATATTCACACAAATCAGGTTTTCCCCTCCTAAAACGGTTCATTTTCCACAAAAGCTTCTATTTCCACTCCACACTGGGTTCATATTCCCCATAATCAGGGTTTATTCCCAATTACTGTGTTCACTTTCTCAAAAATCCTTTTACCCCCCTCAAAAATGGGTTCATTTATCTCAAAAACTAACCCCTTGATTTTAAAGAATCCTGGAATTTCCTTCCATGAATAGCTGCCAAAGAGAAAGCTTTTTACCGGCAGGGTATTCCTCTCTCGAAGGCTAACAAATACAGGCAAAGAGAGGATCTGCACCTGCTTTCTTGAGCAGCCTTCACAGTGTTTCCCCGGCTTTCACACCACATTCCGGCTGCAAACATTACGTTGGTCCGGAGACAGCGCCTTCTCTTGCCGGCTGGCTCTCTAAACTGAAACCGCTCAGAAAGCTGTCTCTGGCCGCGGTTTCACAGACATCTCGGCTGTCTGCTCCTTGCCGCTCTGAGGAGCAGTCATTTCAGATATCTAGCATCACATCACAGCGCATGCAGATGAGTCTAAAATCTTTCTCTCTTAGAAACTTGCTATTTATGAAAACAGTTTTAGCATGACTTTTCATCTTCTAACAATGTAATTAAAGGGAATATTATCAGATGATCTGCTCGTGCTTCAAGGACGAGGGATCCCTGTTTTCCAGTGTAGTCTCATCAGCCTCTGCAAACTCTTTCTACTGAAACAGCAGGCAGGGAATCCACAGCACATTCTCTGAACGGCACGGTTTTGTGTTTCTCCAAAGGAGAGCAGAAACTAACACCTTGATTTTAAAGAATCCTGGAATGTTCTTCCATGAATCACTGCTAGAAGAGAAAGCATTTTAGCGGCAGGCTATTCCTCTCTCGATGGCTGACAAATACAGGCAAACAGTCGAGCTGCTTTTGCTTTCTTGCGCAGCCTTCACAGTGTAGCCCCGGCTTTCACAGTAGGCTTCAGCTGCAAACATTACGTTGTTCGGGAGACAGTGCCTTCTCTTACCGGCTAGCTCTCTAAACTGAAGCCGGTCGGAAAGCTGCCTCTCGCCGCGGTTCTACAGACATCCCGGTGGTCTGCTGCTTGCCTCCCTGACGAACAGTCTTTTCCGATTTCTAGCAGCATATTAAAGTGCGTCCACAGCAGTCTAAAATCTTGCCTCCTACCCACCCCCGAATTTTCTATTTTGGAAATGTTTTAGCATGACATCTAATCTCCTAACAATGTATTTAAAAGACAAATAATCAGATGATCTGTTCGTGTTCAAGGACGAGAGATGCCTTTTTTCCTGTCCATTCCCTTCAGCCTCTGCAAACTGTTTCTGCTGAAACTTGTTACAACAGCCGGCAGCGAATTCACACACATTCTCTGAACTGCACGGTTTTGTTTTTCCTCCAAGGGAGTGCAGAAACTAACCCTTTGATTTTAAAGAATCCTGGAATTTCCTTCCATGAATAGCTGCCAGAAGAGAAAGCTTTTTACCGGCAGGGTATTCCTCTCTCGAAGGCTTACAAATACAGGCAAAGAGAGGATCTGCTCCTGCTTTCTTGAGCAGCCTTCACAGTGTTTCCCCGGCTTTCACACCACATTCCGGCTGCAAACATTACGTTGGTCCGGAGACAGCGCCTTCTCTTACCGGCTAGCTCTCTAAACTGAAGCCGGTCGGAAAGCTGCCTCTGCCCGCCGTTCTAAAGACATCCCGGCGGTCTTCTTCTTGCCTCCCTGACGAACAGTCATTTCAGATTTAGGGAGGAATTAACCCAGTTTGGGAGAAAAAAAACTGATTATGGGGAAAATGAAGCTAGTTTGTGGGGAAAAAGCCGTTTTTGAATATAATAAACCCAGTTATGGGGAAAATGAACCAGTAATGGGGAAAAAACCGATTATGGGGAAAATGAACAGAGTTTGGGGGGGAAACCCATTTTGTAGGGAAAGGAACACAGTTAAGGTGGAAAGAAACAGATTCTGTGGAAAATGAAATTGTAGGGAAATGAACCCAGTTTTGCTGGAATAAAACATATTTTGTGGAAAATGAGGGTTTTTTTCTCCCCCGACTGGATTCATTTTCCCCAAAATCGGGTTTTTTTCCTCCCAAATTGGGTTCATTTTCCCCAAAATCCTTTTTTCCCACAAAAACTGGGTGCATTTTCACACAAATCAGGTTTTCCCCTCCAAACTGATTACATTTTCCAAAAATCTTCTATTTCCACTCCACACTGGTTTTATTTTCCCCAAAATCATTTTTTTCCCCATTACTGGATTCATTTCCCCAAAATCGTTTTTTTTCCACCAAAACTGAGTTCATTTTCCCGAAATCGTTTCCCCCCCTCCCCCCCCCCAAAAAAAACAGGCTGCATTTTCACACAAATGAGATTTTCCCCTCCAAACTGATTTCATTTTCCCCCAAATCCGGGTTTATTTCCCAATTACTGGGTTCATTTCCCCAAAATAATTTTTTCCCAAAGCACTCTTCATTTTCCCCAAAATCGATTTTTTTTTCACCAAAACAGAGACCATTTACCTACAAGTTGGGTTTTCCCCCCAAACTGTGTTCATTTTCCCCCAAATTAGGGTTTTTTACAAAATTTTACAAAATTACTGGGTTAATTTTCCCCAAAATCACTTCGCCCCCCCCCCCCCCCCCCCCAAACTGGATGCATTTTCATACAAATTAGGTTTTTCCCCCCCAAAGTGGGTTAATTTTCACCATAATCAGCTTCTTTCCTCCCAAACTCGGTTCATTCCTTCAAGTTGGTTTCCTCCACCCAAAACTTTGTTCATTTTCCCCAAAATTCGAATTTTTTAACCCAATTACTGGGTTCATTTTCCCAAAATATTTTTTTTCCACAAAACTTGGTTCATTTTCCTTAAAAACGGGTTTTTCTGCCAAAACTGGGTTCATTTTCCGCATAATCAGCATTTTTCCTCCGAAACTAGGTTCATTTTCCACAAAATCCTTATTTCCCCCCAAAACTGGGTTTATTTTCACACAAATCAGGTTTTCCCCTCAAAACAGTATTCATTTTCCCCAAAATCTTCTATTTCCACTCCACACTTGGTTCATTTTCCCCAAAAACAGATTTTTCCCCCAAAACTGGGTCCATTTTCCCTAAATTCGGGTTTTTTTTCCACCAAAACTCGGTTCATTTCCCTAGAAGTTGGTTTTTCCCCCCCAAACTTTGTTCATTTTCCCCAAAATTCGGTTTTTTTACCCAATTACTGGGTTCGTTTTCTCCAAAATAATTGTTTTCCCCCAAAACTGGGTTCATTTTCTGCATAATCAGTTTTTCCCTCTGAAACTGGGTTCATTTTCCACAAAATTCGGGAAATGAACTGAGTTTTGGTGGAAAAAAACTGACTTTGGGGAAAATGAACCCAGTTAGGGAGGAAAAAATCCGATTTTGGGGCAAATTACCCCAATTATGGGGGAAAAAAAAAAAATTTTCGGGAAATGAACCCAGTAATTGGAAAACCCGGATTCTGGGGAAAATGAACACAGTTTGGGAGGAAAGAAGCTGATTATGGGGAAAATGAAACCAGTTTTGGGGGAAAAAAACATTTTTGGTGAAAATGAACCCAGTTTTGAAGGAAAAAAAAAGATTTTGGGGAAATAAAGCCAGTAACTGGTTCAAAAATCCATATGTTGGGGAAAATGAACACAATTTGGTGGGGAAAACCCGATATGTAGGGAAATAAACCCATTTTTGGTGGAAAAAACATATTTTGAGGAAAATGAACCCAGTTTTTTTGGGGAAAAAATTATTTTGGGGAAAATGAACCCAGTTTGGGAGGAGAGAAGCTGATTATGGGGGAAATGAACCCAGTTTGGGGGGGAAAAATATTTTGTGGAAATAAAGCCAGTGATTGGGTAAAAACCCCGGATTTTGGAGAAAAATGAACCCAGTCTGGTGGGGAAAACCCAATTTGTAGGGAAATAAACCCAGTTTTGTGGAAAAAAATATATTTTGGGGAAAATGAACGCAGTAATGGGGAAAAATCCTGATTTTGGGGAAAATGAACCAAGTGCGGAGTGGAAATAGAAGATTTTGAGGAAAATGAAATCAGTTTGGAGGGGACAACCTGATTTGTGTGAAAATGTACCCAGTTTTGGGGGTTAATAGGGATTTTCTGGAAAATGAACCTAGTTTTGGAGGGAAAAATATGCTGATTATGCGGAAAATGAACCCAGTTTTGGGGGAAAAATCCATTTTTAAGGAAAATGAACCCAGTTTGGGGGAAAAAAATGATTTTGGGGAAAATGAACGCAGTAATCGGGTAAAAAAACCCGATTTTTTTTGGAAAATGAACAGAGTTTGGGGGGGGGGGAACCAACTTGTAGGGAAATCAACCGAGTTTTGCTCGAAAAAAACCAACTTTGGGGAAAATCAACCCAGTTTGGGAGGGAAAAAAACGATTTTGGGGAAAATGAACCCAGTTTTGGTGGAAAAAACCCGATTTTGGGGAAATGAACCCAGTAATGGGGAAAAAACCTGATTTTGGGGAAAATGAACACTGTTTGGAGGGGAAAACTTGATTTGTGTGAAAATCCACCCAGTGTTTTGAAGAAAAAAAGGATTTTGGGGAAAATGAACCCAGTTTGGGAGGATAGAAGCTGATTATGGGGAAAATGAACCCAGTTTGGGGGGGAAAAAATATTTTGTGGAAATAAAGCCAGTAATTGGGTAAAAACCCCGGATTTTGGAGAAAAATGAACCCAGTCTGGTGGGGAAAACCCAATTTGTAGGGAAATAAACCCAGTTTTGTGGAAAAAATATATTTTGGGGAAAATGAACGCAGTAATGGGGAAAAATCCTGATTTTGGGGAAAATGAACCAAGTGCGGAGTGGAAATAGAAGATTTTGAGGAAAATGAAATCAGTTTGGAGGGGACAACCTGATTTGTGTGAAAATGTACCCAGTTTTGGGGGGGGAGGAAAGGATTTTGTGGAAAATGAAACTAGTTTTGGAGGAAAAAATCTGATTATGCGGAAAATGAACCCCTTTTGGGGGGAAAAAATGATTTTGGGGGAAATGAACGCAGTAATTGGGTAAAAAACTCTAATTTGGGGGAAAATGGAACCAGTTTGGTAGGGAAAACCAAATTTGTAGGGAAGTGAACCCATTTTTGGTGGAAAAAAACATATTTTGGGGAAAATGGACACAGTTTTGGGGGGAAAAAATGATTTTGGGGAAAATGAACCCAGTAATGGGGAAAACAATGATTTTGGGGAAAATGAACCCAGTGTGGAATGGAAATAGAAGATTTTGGGGAAAATGAAATCAGATAGGAGGGGAAAACCTGATTTTTGTGAAAATGAACTGAGTTTTGGGGGGAAATAAGGATTTTATGTAAAATGAACCTATTTTCGGAGGAAAAAAGCTGATTATGTGGAAAATGAACCCAGTTTTGCGGAAAAACCTGTTTTCAAGGAAAATGAACCCAGTTTTGGGGAAAAAAATGATTTTGGGGAAAATGAACCCAGTGATCGGGTAAAAAACCCGGATTTTGGGGAAAATGAACACAGTTTGTTGGGGAAAACCTAATATGTAGGGAAATAAACCCAGTTTTGGTGGAAAAAACATATTTTGGGGAAAATGAACCCAGTTTTGGGGTAAAAAAATGATTTTTGGAAAAATTAACCCACTTTGTGAGAAAAAACCCTGATTTTGGAGAAAATGAACCCAGTAATGGGGAAAAATCCTGATTTTGGGGAAAATGAACCAAGTGCGGAGTGGAAATAGAAGGTTTTGAGGAAAATGAAATCAGTTTGGATGGGACAACCTGATTTGTGTGAAAATGTACCCAGTTTTGGGGGTTAATAGGGATTTTGCGGAAAATGAACCTAGTTTCGGAGGAAAAATTCTGATTATACGGAAAATGAACACAGTTTTGGGGGAAAAATCGTTTTTAAGGAAAATGAACCCAGTTTTTGGTGAAAAAATTATTTTGGGGAAAATGAACGCAGTAATTGGGTAAAAAAACCCGAATTTTGGGGAAAATCAGCAGAGTTGGGGGGGGGGGGGGAAGACTTGTAGAGAAATGAACCGACTTTTGCTGTAAAAAAACTGACTTTGGGGAAAATCAACCCAGTTTGGGAGGAAAAAATCCGATTTTGGGGAAAATGAACACTGGAGGGGAAAAAAACCTGGTTTTGGGGAAAATGAACACTGGAGGGGAAAACTAGATTTGTGTGAAAATGCACCCAGTGTTTTGTGGAAAAAAAGGATTTTGGGGAAAATGAACCCAGTTTAGGAAGAAAGAAGCTGATTATGGGGAAAATTAACCCAGTTTGGAGGGGATAACCCGTTTTTGATTAAAATGAACCCAGTTTTGAGGGAAAAAAAATTTTTTGGGAAATAAAGCCAGTAATTGGGGCTTCTCCAAAACAACCAGGTTTTGGAGAAAATGAACACAATTTGGTGGGGAAAACCCAATATTTAGGGAAATAAACCCAGTTTTGGTGGAAAAAAAACATATTTTGGGGAAAATGAATACAGTTTTGGGGGAAAAAATGATTTTGGGGAAAATGAACCCAGTAATGGAGAAAAAATCCTGATTTTGGGGAAAATGAACCCAGTGTGGAGTGGAAATTGAAGATTTTGGGGAAAATGAAATCAGTTTGGAGGGGAAAACCTGATTTGTGTGAAAATGTACCCAGTTTTTGGGGGAGAAAAAGGATTTTGGGTAAAATGAACCCAGTGTGGAGTGGAAATAGAAGATTTTGGAGAAAATGAACACTGTTTGGAGGGGAACACCTGATTTTGGAGAAAAAGCATCCAGTTTTGGGGGGAAATAAGGATTTTGTGGAAAATGAATATAGTTTCAGAGGATAAAAACTATTTATGCAGAAAATGAACCCAGTTTTGGGTAAAAAACCCGTTTTTAAGGAAAATGAGCCCAATTTTGGGGAAAAAAAATTATTTTTGGGAAAATGAACCCAGTAATTGGGTAAAAAACCCGAATTTTGGGGAAAATGAACCCCGTTTGGGAGGAAAAAAACCCGATTATGGGAAAAATGAACCCAGTTTTGGGGAAAAAATTATTTTGAGGAAAATGAAATCAGTTTTGGGAAAAAAATTATTTTGGGGAAAATGAACCCAGTAATGGGGAAAAAAAAATGATTTTGGGGAAAATGAACCCAGTTTTGGGGGAAAACCCCGGATTCGGGGAAAATGAACACAGTTTTGGGGGAAAAAATGATTTTGGGGAAAATGAACCCAGTAAAGGAGAAAAAATCCTGATTTTGGGGAAAATGAACCCAGTGTGGAGTGGAAATAGAAGATTTTGGGGAAAATGAAATCAGTTTGGAGGGGAACACCTGATTTTGGAGAAAAAGCATCCAGTTTTGGGGGGAAATAAGGATTTTGTGGAAAATGAATATAGTTTCGGAGGATAAAAGCTATTTATGCAGAAAATGAACCCAGTTTTGGGTAAAAAACCCGTTTTTAAGGAAAATGAACCCAATTTCGGGAAAAAAAAATATTTTTGGGAAAATGAACCCAGTAATTGGGTAAAAAACCCGAATTTTGGGGAAAATGAACCCTGTTTGGGAGGAAAAAAACCCGATTATGGGAAAAATGAACCCAGATTTGGGGAAAAAATTATTTTGGGGAAAATGAAATCAGTTTTGGGAAAAAAATTATTTTGGGGAAAATGAACCCAGTAATGGGGAAAAAAACCTGATTTTGGGGAAAATGAACCCAGTGTTTCAGAGGAAATAGAAGATTTTGGGGAAAAAAAAACAAATATTCACCAAAAATTACACCAAAAATTTCACCAAAATCATTATTTCCCTCCCAAAACTGGATTCATTTCCCCCAAAATCAGATTTTTTCCTCCCAAACCGGGTTCATTTTCCCCAAAATCCTATTTTTCGCCCAAAACTGGGTGCATATTCACACAAATCAGGTTTTCCCCTCCTAAAACGGTTCATTTTCCACAAAAGCTTCTATTTCCACTCCACACTGGGTTCATATTCCCCATAATCAGGGTTTATTCCCAATTACTGTGTTCACTTTCTCAAAAATCCTTTTACCCCCCTCAAAAATGGGTTCATTTATCTCAAAAACTAACCCCTTGATTTTAAAGAATCCTGGAATTTCCTTCCATGAATAGCTGCCAAAGAGAAAGCTTTTTACCGGCAGGGTATTCCTCTCTCGAAGGCTAACAAATACAGGCAAAGAGAGGATCTGCACCTGCTTTCTTGAGCAGCCTTCACAGTGTTTCCCCGGCTTTCACACCACATTCCGGCTGCAAACATTACGTTGGTCCGGAGACAGCGCCTTCTCTTGCCGGCTGGCTCTCTAAACTGAAACCGCTCAGAAAGCTGTCTCTGGCCGCGGTTTCACAGACATCTCGGCTGTCTGCTCCTTGCCTCTCTGAGGAGCAGTCATTTCAGATATCTAGCATCACATCACAGCGCATGCACATGAGTCTAAAATCTTTCTCTCTTAGAAACTTGCTATTTATGAAAATTGTTTTAGCATGACTTTTCATCTTCTAACAATGTAATTAAAGGGAATATTATCAGATGATCTGCTCGTGCTTCAAGGACGAGGGATCCCTGTTTTCCAGTGTAGTCTCATCAGCCTCTGCAAACTCTTTCTACTGAAACAGCAGGCAGGGAATCCACAGCACATTCTCTGAACGGCACGGTTTTGTGTTTCTCCAAAGGAGAGCAGAAACTAACACCTTGATTTTAAAGAATCCTGGAATGTTCTTCCATGAATCACTGCTAGAAGAGAAAGCATTTTAGCGGCAGGCTATTCCTCTCTCGATGGCTGACAAATACAGGCAAACAGTCGAGCTGCTTTTGCTTTCTTGCGCAGCCTTCACAGTGTAGCCCCGGCTTTCACAGTAGGCTTCAGCTGCAAACATTACGTTGTTCGGGAGACAGTGCCTTCTCTTACCGGCTAGCTCTCTAAACTGAAGCCGGTCGGAAAGCTGCCTCTCGCCGCGGTTCTACAGACATCCCGGTGGTCTGCTGCTTGCCTCCCTGACGAACAGTCTTTTCCGATTTCTAGCAGCATATTAAAGTGCGTCCACAGCAGTCTAAAATCTTGCCTCCTACCCACCCCCGAATTTTCTATTTTGGAAATGTTTTAGCATGACATCTAATCTCCTAACAATGTATTTAAAAGACAAATAATCAGATGATCTGTTCGTGTTCAAGGACGAGAGATGCCTTTTTTCCTGTCCATTCCCTTCAGCCTCTGCAAACTGTTTCTGCTGAAACTTGTTACAACAGCCGGCAGCGAATTCACACACATTCTCTGAACTGCACGGTTTTGTTTTTCCTCCAAGGGAGTGCAGAAACTAACCCTTTGATTTTAAAGAATCCTGGAATTTCCTTCCATGAATAGCTGCCAGAAGAGAAAGCTTTTTACCGGCAGGGTATTCCTCTCTCGAAGGCTTACAAATACAGGCAAAGAGAGGATCTGCTCCTGCTTTCTTGAGCAGCCTTCACAGTGTTTCCCCGGCTTTCACACCACATTCCGGCTGCAAACATTACGTTGGTCCGGAGACAGCGCCTTCTCTTACCGGCTAGCTCTCTAAACTGAAGCCGGTCGGAAAGCTGCCTCTGCCCGCCGTTCTAAAGACATCCCGGCGGTCTTCTTCTTGCCTCCCTGACGAACAGTCATTTCAGATTTAGGGAGGAATTAACCCAGTTTGGGAGAAAAAAAACTGATTATGGGGAAAATGAAGCTAGTTTGTGGGGAAAAAGCCGTTTTTGAATATAATAAACCCAGTTATGGGGAAAATGAACCAGTAATGGGGAAAAAACCGATTATGGGGAAAATGAACAGAGTTTGGGGGGGGAAACCCATTTTGTAGGGAAAGGAACACAGTTAAGGTGGAAAGAAACAGATTCTGTGGAAAATGAAATTGTAGGGAAATGAACCCAGTTTTGCTGGAATAAAACATATTTTGTGGAAAATGAGGGTTTTTTTCTCCCCCCGACTGGATTCATTTTCCCCAAAATCGGGTTTTTTTCCTCCCAAATTGGGTTCATTTTCCCCAAAATCCTTTTTTCCCACAAAAACTGGGTGCATTTTCACACAAATCAGGTTTTCCCCTCCAAACTGATTACATTTTCCAAAAATCTTCTATTTCCACTCCACACTGGTTTTATTTTCCCCAAAATCATTTTTTTCCCCATTACTGGATTCATTTCCCCAAAATCGTTTTTTTTCCACCAAAACTGAGTTCATTTTCCCGAAATCGTTTCCCCCCCTCCCCCCCCCCAAAAAAAACAGGCTGCATTTTCACACAAATGAGATTTTCCCCTCCAAACTGATTTCATTTTCCCCCAAATCCGGGTTTATTTCCCAATTACTGGGTTCATTTCCCCAAAATAATTTTTTCCCAAAGCACTCTTCATTTTCCCCAAAATCGATTTTTTTTTCACCAAAACAGAGACCATTTACCTACAAGTTGGGTTTTCCCCCCAAACTGTGTTCATTTTCCCCCAAATTAGGGTTTTTTACAAAATTTTACAAAATTACTGGGTTAATTTTCCCCAAAATCACTTCGCCCCCCCCCCCCCCCCAAACTGGATGCATTTTCATACAAATTAGGTTTTTCCCCCCCAAAGTGGGTTAATTTTCACCATAATCAGCTTCTTTCCTCCCAAACTCGGTTCATTTCCCTTCAAATTGGTTTCCTCCACCCAAAACTTTGTTCATTTTCCCCAAAATTCGAATTTTTTAACCCAATTACTGGGTTCATTTTCCCAAAATATTTTTTTTCCCCAAAACTGGGTTCATTTTCCTTAAAAACGGGTTTTTCTGCCAAAACTGGGTTCATTTTCCGCATAATCAGCATTTTTCCTCCGAAACTAGGTTCATTTTCCACAAAATTCATTATTTCCCCCCAAAACTGGGTTTATTTTCACACAAATCAGGTTTTCCCCTCAAAACAGTATTCATTTTCCCCAAAATCTTCTATTTCCACTCCACACTTGGTTCATTTTCCCCAAAAACAGATTTTTCCCCCAAAACTGGGTCCATTTTCCCTAAATTCGGTTTTTTTTTTCCACCAAAACTCGGTTCATTTCCCTAGAAGTTGGTTTTTCCCCCCCAAACTTTGTTCATTTTCCCCAAAATTCGGTTTTTTTTACCCAATTACTGGGTTCGTTTTCTCCAAAATAATTGTTTTCCCCAAAACTGGGTTCATTTTCTGCATAATCAGTTTTTCCCTCTGAACTGGGTTCATTTTCCACAAAATTCGGGAAATGAACTGAGTTTTGGTGGAAAAAAACTGACTTTGGGGAAAATGAACCCAGTTAGGGAGGAAAAAATCCGATTTTGGGGCAAATTACCCCAATTATGGGGGAAAAAAAAAAAATTTTCGGGAAATGAACCCAGTAATTGGAAAACCCGGATTCTGGGGAAAATGAACACAGTTTGGGAGGAAAGAAGCTGATTATGGGGAAAATGAAACCAGTTTTGGGGGAAAAAAACATTTTTGGTGAAAATGAACCCAGTTTTGAAGGAAAAAAAAAGATTTTGGGGAAATAAAGCCAGTAACTGGTTCAAAAATCCATATGTTGGGGAAAATGAACACAATTTGGTGGGGAAAACCCGATATGTAGGGAAATAAACCCATTTTTGGTGGAAAAAACATATTTTGAGGAAAATGAACCCAGTTTTTTTGGGGAAAAAATTATTTTGGGGAAAATGAACCCAGTTTGGGAGGAGAGAAGCTGATTATGGGGGAAATGAACCCAGTTTGGGGGGGAAAAATATTTTGTGGAAATAAAGCCAGTGATTGGGTAAAAACCCCGGATTTTGGAGAAAAATGAACCCAGTCTGGTGGGGAAAACCCAATTTGTAGGGAAATAAACCCAGTTTTGTGGAAAAAAATATATTTTGGGGAAAATGAACGCAGTAATGGGGAAAAATCCTGATTTTGGGGAAAATGAACCAAGTGCGGAGTGGAAATAGAAGATTTTGAGGAAAATGAAATCAGTTTGGAGGGGACAACCTGATTTGTGTGAAAATGTACCCAGTTTTGGGGGTTAATAGGGATTTTCTGGAAAATGAACCTAGTTTTGGAGGGAAAAATATGCTGATTATGCGGAAAATGAACCCAGTTTTGGGGGAAAAATCCATTTTTAAGGAAAATGAACCCAGTTTGGGGGAAAAAAATGATTTTGGGGAAAATGAACGCAGTAATCGGGTAAAAAACCCGATTTTTTTGGAAAATGAACAGAGTTTGGGGGGGGGGGGAACCAACTTGTAGGGAAATCAACCGAGTTTTGCTCGAAAAAAACCAACTTTGGGGAAAATCAACCCAGTTTGGGAGGGAAAACCAAATTTGTAGGGAAGTGAACCCATTTTTGGTGGAAAAAAACATATTTTGGGGAAAATGGACACAGTTTTGGGGGGAAAAAATGATTTTGGGGAAAATGAACCCAGTAATGGGGAAAACAATGATTTTGGGGAAAATGAACCCAGTGTGGAATGGAAATAGAAGATTTTGGGGAAAATGAAATCAGATAGGAGGGGAAAACCTGATTTTTGTGAAAATGAACTGAGTTTTGGGGGGAAATAAGGATTTTATGTAAAATGAACCTATTTTCGGAGGAAAAAAGCTGATTATGTGGAAAATGAACCCAGTTTTGCGGAAAAACCTGTTTTCAAGGAAAATGAACCCAGTTTTGGGGAAAAAAATGATTTTGGGGAAAATGAACCCAGTGATCGGGTAAAAAACCCGGATTTTGGGGAAAATGAACACAGTTTGTTGGGGAAAACCTAATATGTAGGGAAATAAACCCAGTTTTGGTGGAAAAAACATATTTTGGGGAAAATGAACCCAGTTTTGGGGTAAAAAAATGATTTTTGGAAAAATTAACCCACTTTGTGAGAAAAAACCCTGATTTTGGAGAAAATGAACCCAGTAATGGGGAAAAATCCTGATTTTGGGGGAAAATGAACCAAGTGCGGAGTGGAAATAGAAGGTTTTGAGGAAAATGAAATCAGTTTGGATGGGACAACCTGATTTGTGTGAAAATGTACCCAGTTTTGGGGGTTAATAGGGATTTTGCGGAAAATGAACCTAGTTTCGGAGGAAAAATTCTGATTATACGGAAAATGAACACAGTTTTGGGGGAAAAATCGTTTTTAAGGAAAATGAACCCAGTTTTTGGTGAAAAAATTATTTTGGGGAAAATGAACGCAGTAATTGGGTAAAAAAACCCGAATTTTGGGGAAAATCAGCAGAGTTGGGGGGGGGGGGGGAAGACTTGTAGAGAAATGAACCGACTTTTGCTGTAAAAAAACTGACTTTGGGGAAAATCAACCCAGTTTGGGAGGAAAAAATCCGATTTTGGGGAAAATGAACACTGGAGGGGAAAAAAACCTGGTTTTGGGGAAAATGAACACTGGAGGGGAAAACTAGATTTGTGTGAAAATGCACCCAGTGTTTTGTGGAAAAAAAGGATTTTGGGGAAAATGAACCCAGTTTAGGAAGAAAGAAGCTGATTATGGGGAAAATTAACCCAGTTTGGAGGGGATAACCCGTTTTTGATTAAAATGAACCCAGTTTTGAGGGAAAAAAAATTTTTTGGGAAATAAAGCCAGTAATTGGGGCTTCTCCAAAACAACCAGGTTTTGGAGAAAATGAACACAATTTGGTGGGGAAAACCCGATATGTAGGGAAATAAACCCAGTTTTGGTGGAAAAAAAAACATATTTTGGGGAAAATGAACACAGTTTTGGGGGAAAAAATGATTTTGGGGAAAATGAACCCAGTAATGGAGAAAAAATCCTGATTTTGGGGAAAATGAACCCAGTGTGGAGTGGAAATTGAAGATTTTGGGGAAAATGAAATCAGTTTGGAGGGGAAAACCTGATTTGTGTGAAAATGTACCCAGTTTTTGGGGGAGAAAAAGGATTTTGGGTAAAATGAACCCAGTGTGGAGTGGAAATAGAAGATTTTGGAGAAAATGAACACTGTTTGGAGGGGAACACCTGATTTTGGAGAAAAAGCATCCAGTTTTGGGGGGAAATAAGGATTTTGTGGAAAATGAATATAGTTTCAGAGGATAAAAACTATTTATGCAGAAAATGAACCCAGTTTTGGGTAAAAAACCCGTTTTTTAAGGAAAATGAGCCCAATTTTGGGGAAAAAAAAATTATTTTTGGGAAAATGAACCCAGTAATTGGGTAAAAAACCCGAATTTTGGGGAAAATGAACCCCGTTTGGGAGGAAAAAAACCCGATTATGGGAAAAATGAACCCAGTTTTGGGGAAAAAATTATTTTGAGGAAAATGAAATCAGTTTTGGGAAAAAAATTATTTTGGGGAAAATGAACCCAGTAATGGGGAAAAAAAAATGATTTTGGGGAAAATGAACCCAGTTTTGGGGGAAAACCCCGGATTCGGGGAAAATGAACACAGTTTTGGGGGAAAAAATGATTTTGGGGAAAATGAACCCAGTAAAGGAGAAAAAATCCTGATTTTGGGGAAAATGAACCCAGTGTGGAGTGGAAATAGAAGATTTTGGGGAAAATGAAATCAGTTTGGAGGGGAACACCTGATTTTGGAGAAAAAGCATCCAGTTTTGGGGGGAAATAAGGATTTTGTGGAAAATGAATATAGTTTCGGAGGATAAAAGCTATTTATGCAGAAAATGAACCCAGTTTTGGGTAAAAAACCCGTTTTTAAGGAAAATGAACCCAATTTCGGGAAAAAAAAATATTTTTGGGAAAATGAACCCAGTAATTGGGTAAAAAACCCGAATTTTGGGGAAAATGAACCCTGTTTGGGAGGAAAAAAACCCGATTATGGGAAAAATGAACCCAGATTTGGGGAAAAAATTATTTTGGGGAAAATGAAATCAGTTTTGGGAAAAAAATTATTTTGGGGAAAATGAACCCAGTAATGGGGAAAAAAACCTGATTTTGGGGAAAATGAACCCAGTGTTTCAGAGGAAATAGAAGATTTTGGGGAAAAAAAACCAAATATTCACCAAAAATTACACCAAAAATTTCACCAAAATCATTATTTCCCTCCCAAAACTGGATTCATTTCCCCCAAAATCAGATTTTTTCCTCCCAAACCGGGTTCATTTTCCCCAAAATCCTATTTTTCCCCCAAAACTGGGTGCATATTCACACAAATCAGGTTTTCCCCTCCTAAAACGGTTCATTTTCCACAAAAGCTTCTATTTCCACTCCACACTGGGTTCATATTCCCCATAATCAGGGTTTATTCCCAATTACTGTGTTCACTTTCTCAAAAATCCTTTTACCCCCCTCAAAAATGGGTTCATTTATCTCAAAAACTAACCCCTTGATTTTAAAGAATCCTGGAATTTCCTTCCATGAATAGCTGCCAAAGAGAAAGCTTTTTACCGGCAGGGTATTCCTCTCTCGAAGGCTAACAAATACAGGCAAAGAGAGGATCTGCACCTGCTTTCTTGAGCAGCCTTCACAGTGTTTCCCCGGCTTTCACACCACATTCTGGCTGCAAATATTACGTTGGTCCGGAGACAGCGCCTTCTCTTGCCGGCTGGCTCTCTAAACTGAAACCGCTCAGAAAGCTGTCTCTGGCCGCGGTTTCACAGACATCTCGGCTGTCTGCTCCTTGCCTCTCTGAGGAGCAGTCATTTTAGATATCTAGCATCACATCACAGCGCATGCACATGAGTCTAAAATCTTTCTTAGAAACTTGCTATTTATGAAAATTGTTTTAGCATGACTTTTCATCTTCTAACAATGTAATTAAAGGGAATATTATCAGATGATCTGCTCGTGCTTCAAGGACGAGGGATCCCTGTTTTCCAGTGTAGTCTCATCAGCCTCTGCAAACTCTTTCTACTGAAACAGCAGGCAGGGAATCCACAGCACATTCTCTGAACGGCACGGTTTTGTGTTTCTCCAAAGGAGAGCAGAAACTAACACCTTGATTTTAAAGAATCCTGGAATGTTCTTCCATGAATCACTGCTAGAAGAGAAATCATTTTAGCGGCAGGCTATTCCTCTCTCGAAGGCTGACAAATACAGGCAAACAGTAGAGCTACTTTTGCTTTCTTGCGCAGCCTTCACAGTGTAGCCCCGGCTTTCACAGTAGGCTTCAGCTGCAAACATTACGTTGTTCGGGAGACAGTGCCTTCTCTTACCGGCTAGCTCTCTAAACTGAAGCCGGTCGGAAAGCTGCCTCTCGCCGCGGTTCTACAGACATCCCGGCGGTCTGCTGCTTGCCTCCCTGACGAACAGTCTTTTCCGATTTCTAGCAGCATATTAAAGTGCGTCCACATCAGTCTAAAATCTTGCCTCCTACCCACCCCCGTATTTTCTATTTTGGAAATGTTTTAGCATGACATCTAATCTCCTAACAATGTATTTAAAAGACAAATAATCAGATGATCTGTTCGTGTTCAAGGACGAGAGATCCCTTTTTTCCTGTCCATTCCCTTCAGCCTCTGCAAACTGTTTCTGCTGAAACTTGTTACAACAGACGGCAGCGAATTCACACACATTCTCTGAACTGCACGGTTTTGTTTTTCCTCCAAGGGAGTGCAGAAACTAACCCTTTGATTTTAAAGAATCCTGGAATTTCCTTCCATGAATAGCTGCCAGAAGAGAAAGCTTTTTACCGGCAGGGTATTCCTCTCTCGAAGGCTTACAAATACAGGCAAAGAGAGGATCTGCTCCTGCTTTCTTGAGCAGCCTTCACAGTGTTTCCCCGGCTTTCACACCACATTCCGGCTGCAAACATTACGTTGGTCCGGAGACAGCGCCTTCTCTTACCGGCTAGCTCTCTAAACTGAAGCCGGTCGGAAAGCTGCCTCTGCCCGCCGTTCTAAAGACATCCCGGCGGTCTTCTTCTTGCCTCCCTGACGAACAGTCATTTCAGATTTAGGGAGGAATTAACCCAGTTTGGGAGAAAAAAAACTGATTATGGGGAAAATGAAGCTAGTTTGTGGGGAAAAAGCCGTTTTTGAATATAATAAACCCAGTTATGGGGAAAATGAACCAGTAATGGGGAAAAAACCGATTATGGGGAAAATGAACAGAGTTTGGGGGGGGAAACCCATTTTGTAGGGAAAGGAACACAGTTAAGGTGGAAAGAAACAGATTCTGTGGAAAATGAAATTGTAGGGAAATGAACCCTGTTTTGCTGGAATAAAACATATTTTGTGGAAAATGAGGGTTTTTTTCTCCCCCCGACTGGATTCATTTTCCCCAAAATCGGGTTTTTTTCCTCCCAAATTGGGTTCATTTTCCCCAAAATCCTTTTTTCCCACAAAAACTGGGTGCATTTTCACACAAATCAGGTTTTCCCCTCCAAACTGATTACATTTTCCAAAAATCTTCTATTTCCACTCCACACTGGTTTTATTTTCCCCAAAATCATTTTTTTCCCCATTACTGGATTCATTTCCCCAAAATCGTTTTTTTTCCACCAAAACTGAGTTCATTTTCCTGAAATCGTTTCCCCCCCTCCCCCCCCCAAAAAAAACCAGGCTGCATTTTCACACAAATGAGATTTTCCCCTCCAAACTGATTTCATTTTCCCCCAAATCCGGGTTTATTTCCCAATTACTGGGTTCATTTCCCCAAAATCGATTTTTTTTTCACCAAAACAGAGACCATTTACCTACAAGTTGGGTTTTCCCCCCAAACTGTGTTCATTTTCCCCCAAATTAGGGTTTTTTAAAAAATTTTACAAAATTACTGGGTTAATTTTCCCCAAAATCACTTCGCCCCCCCCCCCCCCCCCCCAAACTGGATGCATTTTCATACAAATCAGGTTTTTCCCCCCCAAAGTGGGTTAATTTTCACCATAATCAGCTTCTTTCCTCCCAAACTCGGTTCATTTCCCTTCAAGTTGGTTTCCTCCGCCCAAAACTTTGTTCATTTTCCCCAAAATTCGAATTTTTTAACCCAATTACTGGGTTCATTTTCCCAAAATATTTTTTTTCCCCAAAACTGGGTTCATTTTCCTTAAAAACGGGTTTTTCTGCCAAAACTGAGTTCATTTTTCGCATAATCAGCATTTTTCCTCCGAAACTAGGTTCATTTTCCACAAAATCCTTATTTCCCCCCAAAACTGGGTTTATTTTCACACAAATCAGGTTTTCCCCTCAAAACAGTATTCATTTTCCCCAAAATCTTCTATTTCCACTCCACACTTGGTTCATTTTCCCCAAAAACAGATTTTTCCCCCAAAACTGGGTCCATTTTCCCTAAATTCGGGTTTTTTTTCCACCAAAACTCGGTTCATTTCCCTAGAAGTTGTTTTTTCCCCCCCAAACTTTGTTCATTTTCCCCACAATTCGGTTTTTTTACCCAATTACTGGGTTCGTTTTCTCCAAAATAATTGTTTTCCCCAAAACTGGGTTCATTTTCTGCATAATCAGTTTTTCCCTCTGAAACTGGGTTCATTTTCCACAAAATTCGGGAAATGAACTGAGTTTTGGTGGAAAAAAACTGACTTTGGGGAAAATGAACCCAGTTAGGGAGGAAAAAATCCGATTTTGGGGCAAATTACCCCAATTATGGGGGAAAAAAAAAAAATTTTCGGGAAATGAACCCAGTAATTGGAAAACCCGGATTCTGGGGAAAATGAACACAGTTTGGGAGGAAAGAAGCTGATTATGGGGAAAATGAAACCAGTTTTGGGGGAAAAAAACATTTTTGGTGAAAATGAACCCAGTTTTGAAGGAAAAAAAAAGATTTTGGGGAAATAAAGCCAGTAACTGGTTCAAAAATCCATATGTTGGGGAAAATGAACACAATTTGGTGGGGAAAACCCGATATGTAGGGAAATAAACCCATTTTTGGTGGAAAAAACATATTTTGAGGAAAATGAACCCAGTTTTTTTGGGGAAAAAATTATTTTGGGGAAAATGAACCCAGTTTGGGAGGAGAGAAGCTGATTATGGGGGAAATGAACCCAGTTTGGGGGGGAAAAATATTTTGTGGAAATAAAGCCAGTGATTGGGTAAAAACCCCGGATTTTGGAGAAAAATGAACCCAGTCTGGTGGGGAAAACCCAATTTGTAGGGAAATAAACCCAGTTTTGTGGAAAAAAATATATTTTGGGGAAAATGAACGCAGTAATGGGGAAAAAATCCTGATTTTGGGGAAAATGAACCAAGTGCGGAGTGGAAATAGAAGATTTTGAGGAAAATGAAATCAGTTTGGAGGGGACAACCTGATTTGTGTGAAAATGTACCCAGTTTTGGGGGTTAATAGGGATTTTCTGGAAAATGAACCTAGTTTTGGAGGGAAAAATATGCTGATTATGCGGAAAATGAACCCAGTTTTGGGGGAAAAATCCATTTTTAAGGAAAATGAACCCAGTTTGGGGGAAAAAAATGATTTTGGGGAAAATGAACGCAGTAATCGGGTAAAAAACCCGATTTTTTTGGAAAATGAACAGAGTTTGGGGGGGGGGGAACCAACTTGTAGGGAAATCAACCGAGTTTTGCTCGAAAAAAACCAACTTTGGGGAAAATCAACCCAGTTTGGGAGGGAAAAAAACGATTTTGGGGAAAATGAACCCAGTTTTGGTGGAAAAAACCCGATTTTGGGGAAATGAACCCAGTAATGGGGAAAAAACCTGATTTTGGGGAAAATGAACACTGTTTGGAGGGGAAAACTTGATTTGTGTGAAAATCCACCCAGTGTTTTGAAGAAAAAAAGGATTTTGGGGAAAATGAACCCAGTTTGGGAGGATAGAAGCTGATTATGGGGAAAATGAACCCAGTTTGGGGGGGAAAAAATATTTTGTGGAAATAAAGCCAGTAATTGGGTAAAAACCCCGGATTTTGGAGAAAAATGAACCCAGTCTGGTGGGGAAAACCCAATTTGTAGGGAAATAAACCCAGTTTTGTGGAAAAAATATATTTTGGGGAAAATGAACGCAGTAATGGGGAAAAATCCTGATTTTGGGGAAAATGAACCAAGTGCGGAGTGGAAATAGAAGATTTTGAGGAAAATGAAATCAGTTTGGAGGGGACAACCTGATTTGTGTGAAAATGTACCCAGTTTTGGGGGGGGAGGAAAGGATTTTGTGGAAAATGAAACTAGTTTTGGAGGAAAAAATCTGATTATGCGGAAAATGAACCCCTTTTGGGGGGAAAAAATGATTTTGGGGGAAATGAACGCAGTAATTGGGTAAAAAACTCTAATTTGGGGGAAAATGGAACCAGTTTGGTAGGGAAAACCAAATTTGTAGGGAAGTGAACCCATTTTTCCCATTTTTGGTGGAAAAAACCATATTTTGGGGAAAATGGACACAGTTTTGGGGGGAAAAAATGATTTTGGGGAAAATGAACCCAGTGTGGAATGGAAATAGAAGATTTTGGGGAAAATGAAATCAGATAGGAGGGGAAAACCTGATTTTTGTGAAAATGAACTGAGTTTTGGGGGGAAATAAGGATTTTATGTAAAATGAACCTATTTTCGGAGGAAAAAAGCTGATTATGTGGAAAATGAACCCAGTTTTGCGGAAAAACCTGTTTTCAAGGAAAATGAACCCAGTTTTGGGGAAAAAAATGATTTTTGGGAAAATGAACCCAGTGATCGGGTAAAAAACCCGGATTTTGGGGAAAATGAACACAGTTTGTTGGGGAAAACCTAATATGTAGGGAAATAAACCCAGTTTTGGTGGAAAAAACATATTTTGGGGAAAATGAACCCAGTTTTGGGGTAAAAAAATGATTTTTGGAAAAATTAACCCACTTTGTGAGAAAAACCCCTGATTTTGGAGAAAATGAACCCAGTAATGGGGAAAAATCCTGATTTTGGGGAAAATGAACCAAGCGCGGAGTGGAAATAGAAGGTTTTGAGGAAAATGAAATCAGTTTGGACGGGACAACCTGATTTGTGTGAAAATGTACCCAGTTTTGGGGATTAATAGGGATTTTGCAGAAAATGAACCTAGTTTCGGAGGAAAAATTCTGATTATACGGAAAATGAACACAGTTTTGGGGGAAAAAAACGTTTGTAAGGAAAATGAACCCAGTTTTTGGGGAAAAAATTATTTTGGGGAAAATGAACGCAGTAATTGGGTAAAAAAACCCGAATTTTGGGGAAAATCAGCAGAGTTGGGGGGGGGGGGAAGACTTGTAGAGAAATGAACCGACTTTTGCTGTAAAAAAACCGACTTTGGGGAAAATCAACCCAGTTTGGGAGGAAAAAATCCGATTTTGGGGAAAATGAACACTGGAGGGGAAAAAAACCTGGTTTTGGGGAAAATGAACACTGGAGGGGAAAACTAGATTTGTGTGAAAATGCACCCAGTGTTTTGTGGAAAAAAAGGATTTTGGGGAAAATGAACCCAGTTTAGGAAGAAAGAAGCTGATTATGGGGAAAATTAACCCAGTTTGGAGGGGATAACCCGTTTTTGATTAAAATGAACCCAGTTTTGAGGGAAAAAAAATTTTTTGGGAAATAAAGCCAGTAATTGGGGCTTCTCCAAAACAACCAGGTTTTGGAGAAAATGAACACAATTTGGTGGGGGAAACCAAATATTTAGGGAAATAAACCCAGTTTTGGTGGAAAAAAAACATATTTTGGGGAAAATGAACACAGTTTTGGGGGAAAAAATGATTTTGGGGAAAATGAACCCAGTAATGGAGAAAAAATCCTGATTTTGGGGAAAATGAACCCAGTGTGGAGTGGAAATTGAAGATTTTGGGGAAAATGAAATCAGTTTGGAGGGGAAAACCTGATTTGTGTGAAAATGTACCCAGTTTTTGGGGGAGAAAAAGGATTTTGGGTAAAATGAACCCAGTGTGGAGTGGAAATAGAAGATTTTGGAGAAAATGAACACTGTTTGGAGGGGAACACCTGATTTTGGAGAAAAAGCATCCCGTTTTGGGGGGAAATAAGGATTTTGTGGAAAATGAATATAGTTTCGGAGGATAAAAACTATTTATGCAGAAAATGAACCCAGTTTTGGGTAAAAAAAATTATTTTTGGGAAAATGAACCCAGTAATTGGGTAAAAAACCCGAATTTTGGGGAAAATGAACCCCGTTTGGGAGGAAAAAAACCCGATTATGGGAAAAATGAACCCAGTTTTGGGGAAAAAATTATTTTGAGGAAAATGAAATCAGTTTTGGGAAAAAAATTATTTTGGGGAAAATGAACCCAGTTTTGGGGGAAAACCCCGGATTTGGGGAAAATAAACCCAGTTTTGGGGGAAAAAATGATTTTGGGGAAAATGAACCCAGTAATGGAGAAAAAATCCTGATTTTGGGGAAAATGAACCCAGTGTGGAGTGGAAATAGAAGATTTTGGGGAAAATGAAATCAGTTTGGAGGGGAACACCTGATTTTGGAGAAAAAGCATCCCGTTTTGGGGGGAAATAAGGATTTTGTGGAAAATGAATATAGTTTCGGAGGATAAAAGCTATTTATGCAGAAAATGAACCCAGTTTTGGGTAAAAAACCCGTTTTTAAGGAAAATGAACCCAATTTGGGGAAAAAAAATTATTTTTGGGAAAATGAACCCAGTAATTGGGTAAAAACCCCGAATTTTGGGGAAAATGAACCCAGTTTGGGAGGAAAAAAACCCGATTATGGGAAAAATGAACCCAGTTTTGGGGAAAAAATTATTTTGGGGAAAATGAAATCAGTTTTGGGTTAATTTATCTCAAAAACTAACCCCTTGATTTTAAAGAATCCTGGAATTTCCTTCCATGAATAGCTGCCAAAGAGAAAGCTTTTTACCGGCAGGGTATTCCTCTCTCGAAGGCTAACAAATACAGGCAAAGAGAGGATCTGCACCTGCTTTCTTGAGCAGCCTTCACAGTGTTTCCCCGGCTTTCACACCACATTCGGGCTGCAAACATTACGTTGGTCCGGAGACAGCGCCTTCTCTTGCCGGCTGGCTCTCTAAACTGAAACCGCTCAGAAAGCTGTCTCTGGCCGCGGTTTCACAGACATCTCGGCTGTCTGCTCCTTGCCTCTCTGAGGAGCAGTCATTTCAGATATCTAGCATCACATCACAGCGCATGCACTTGAGTCTAAAATCTTTCTCTCTTAGAAAGTTGCTATTTATGAAAATTGTTTTAGCATGACTTTTCATCTTCTAACAATGTAATTAAAGGGAATATTATCAGATGATCTGCTCGTGCTTCAAGGACGAGGGATCCCTGTTTTCCAGTGTAGTCTCATCAGCCTCTGCAATCTCTTTCTACTGAAACAGCAGGCAGGGAATCCACAGCACATTCTCTGAACGGCACGGTTTTGTGTTTCTCCAAAGGAGAGCAGAAACTAACCCCTTGATTTTAAAGAATCACAGAATGTTCTTCCATGAATCGCTGCTAGAAGAGAAAGCATTTTAGCGGCAGGCTATTCCTCTCTCGAAGGCTGACAAATACAGGCAAACAGTCGAGCTGCTTTTGTTTGGTTGCGCAGCCTTCACAGTGTAGCCCCGGCTTTCACAGTAGGCTTCAGCTGCAAACATTACGTTGTTCGGGAGACAGTGCCTTCTCTTACCGGCTAGCTCTCTAAACTGAAGCCGGTCGGAAAGCTGCCTCTCGCCGCGGTTCTACAGACATCCCGGCGGTCTGCTGCTTGCCTCCCTGACGAACAGTCTTTTCCGATTTCTAGCAGCATATTAAAGCGCATCCACAGCAGTCTAAAATCTTGCCTCCTACCCACCCCCGAATTTTCTATTTTGGAAATGTTTTAGCATGACATCTAATCTCCTAACAATGTATTTAAAAGACAAATAATCGGATGATCTGTTCGTGTTCAAGGACGAGAGATGCCTTTTTTCCTGTCCATTCCCTTCAGCCTCTGCAAACTGTTTCTGCTGAAACTTGTTACAACAGCCGGCAGCGAATTCACACACGTTCTCTGAACTGCACGGTTTGGTTTTCCTCCAAGGGAGTGCAGAAACTAACCCTTTGAATTTAAAGAATCCTGGAATTTCCTTCCATGAATAGCTGCCAGAAGAGAAAGCTTTTTACCGGCAGGGTATTCCTCTCTCGAAGGCTTACAAATACAGGCAAAGAGAGGATCTGCTCCTGCTTTCTTGAGCAGCCTTCACAGTGTTTCCCCGGCTTTCACACCACATTCCGGCTGCAAACATTACGTTGGTCCGGAGACAGCGCCTTCTCTTACCGGCTGGCTCTCTAAACTGAAACCGTTCAAAAAGCTGCCTCTCGCCGCGGTTTCACAGACATCTCGTCTGTCTGCTCCTTGCCGCTCTGAGGAGCAGTCATTTCAGATATCTAGCATCACATCACAGCGCATGCACTTGAGTCTAAAATCTTTCTCTCTTAGAAAGTTGCTATTTATGAAAATTGTTTTAGCATGACTTTTCATCTTCTAACAATGTAATTAAAGGGAATATTATCAGATGATCTGCTCGTGCTTCAAGGACGAGGGATCCCTGTTTTCCAGTGTAGTCTCATCAGCCTCTGCAAACTCTTTCTACTGAAACAGCAGGCAGGGAATCCACAGCACATTCTCTGAACGGCACGGTTTTGTGTTTCTCCAAAGGAGAGCAGAAACTAACCCCTTGATTTTAAAGAATCACAGAATGTTCTTCCATGAATCGCTGCTAGAAGAGAAAGCATTTTAGCGGCAGGCTATTCCTCTCTCGAAGGCTGACAAATACAGGCAAACAGTCGAGCTGCTTTTGTTTGGTTGCGCAGCCTTCACAGTGTAGCCCCGGCTTTCACAGTAGGCTTCAGCTGCAAACATTACGTTGTTCGGGAGACAACCGGCTAGCTTACCGCCTAGCTCTCTAAACTGAAGCCGGTCGGAAAGCTGCCTCTCGCCGCGGTTCTACAGACATCCCGGCGGTCTGCTGCTTGCCTCCCTGACGAACAGTCTTTTCCGATTTCTAGCAGCATATTAAAGCGCATCCACAGCAGTCTAAAATCTTGCCTCCTACCCACCCCCGAATTTTCTATTTTGGAAATGTTTTAGCATGACATCTAATCTCCTAACAATGTATTTAAAAGACAAATAATCGGATGATCTGTTCGTGTTCAAGGACGAGAGATCCCTTTTTTCCTGTCCATTCCCTTCAGCCTCTGCAAACTGTTTCTGTTGAAACTTGTTACAACAGCCGGCAGCGAATTCACACACATTCTCTGAACTGCACGGTTTGGTTTTCCTCCAAGGGAGTGCAGAAACTAACCCTTTGAATTTAAAGAATCCTGGAATTTCCTTCCATGAATAGCTGCCAGAAGAGAAAGCTTTTTACCGGCAGGGTATTCCTCTCTCGAAGGCTTACAAATACAGGCAAAGAGAGGATCTGCTCCTGCTTTCTTGAGCAGCCTTCACAGTGTTTCCCCGGCTTTCACACCACATTCCGGCTGCAAACATTACGTTGGTCCGGAGACAGCGCCTTCTCTTGCCGGCTGGCTCTCTAAACTGAAACCGCTCAGAAAGCTGTCTCTGGCCGCGGTTTCACAGACATCTCGGCTGTCTGCTCCTTGCCGCTCTGAGGAGCAGTCATTTCAGATATCTAGCATCACATCACAGCGCATGCACTTGAGTCTAAAATCTTTCTCTCTTAGAAAGTTGCTATTTATGAAAATTGTTTTAGCATGACTTTTCATCTTCTAACAATGTAATTAAAGGGAATATTATCAGATGATCTGCTCGTGCTTCAAGGACGAGGGATCCCTGTTTTCCAGTGTAGTCTCATCAGCCTCTGCAATCTCTTTCTACTGAAACAGCAGGCAGGGAATCCACAGCACATTCTCTGAACGGCACGGTTTTGTGTTTCTCCAAAGGAGAGCAGAAACTAACCCCTTGATTTTAAAGAATCACAGAATGTTCTTCCATGAATCGCTGCTAGAAGAGAAAGCATTTTAGCGGCAGGCTATTCCTCTCTCGAAGGCTGACAAATACAGGCAAACAGTCGAGCTGCTTTTGTTTGGTTGCGCAGCCTTCACAGTGTAGCCCCGGCTTTCACAGTAGGCTTCAGCTGCAAACATTACGTTGTTCGGGAGACAACCGGCTAGCTTACCGCCTAGCTCTCTAAACTGAAGCCGGTCGGAAAGCTGCCTCTCGCCGCGGTTCTACAGACATCCCGGCGGTCTGCTGCTTGCCTCCCTGACGAACAGTCTTTTCCGATTTCTAGCAGCATATTAAAGCGCATCCACAGCAGTCTAAAATCTTGCCTCCTACCCACCCCCCGAATATTCTATTTTGAAAATGTTTTAGCATGACATCTAATCTCCTAACAATGTATTTAAAAGACAAATAATCGGATGATCTGTTCGTGTTCAAGGACGAGAGATCCCTTTTTTCCTGTCCATTCCCTTCAACCTCTGCAAACTGTTTCTGCTGAAACTTGTTACAACAGCCGGCAGCGAATTCACACACATTCTCTGAACTGCACGGTTTGGTTTTCCTCCAAGGGAGTGCAGAAACTAACCCTTTGAATTTAAAGAATCCTGGAATTTCCTTCCATGAATAGCTGCCAGAAGAGAAAGCTTTTTACCGGCAGGGTATTCCTCTCTCGAAGGCTTACAAATACAGGCAAAGAGAGGATCTGCTCCTGCTTTCTTGAGCAGCCTTCACAGTGTTTCCCCGGCTTTCACACCACATGCCGGCTGCAAACATTACGTTGGTCCGGAGACAGCGCCTTCTCTTGCCGGCTGGCTCTCTAAACTGAAACCGCTCAAAAAGCTGCCTCTCGCCGCGGTTTCACAGACATCTCGGCTGTCTGCTCCTTGCCGCTCTGAGGAGCAGTCATTTCAGATATCTGGCATCACATCACAGCGCATGCACTTGAGTCTAAAATCTTTCTCTCTTAGAAAGTTGCTATTTATGAAAATTGTTTTAGCATGACTTTTCGTCTTCTAACAATGTAATTAAAGGGAATATTATCAGATGATCTGCTCGTGCTTCAAGGACGAGGGATCCCTGTTTTCCAGTGTAGTCTCATCAGCCTCTGCAATCTCTTTCTACTGAAACAGCAGGCAGGGAATCCACAGCACATTCTCTGAACGGCACGGTTTTGTGTTTCTCCAAAGGAGAGCAGAAACTAACCCCTTGATTTTAAAGAATCACAGAATGTTCTTCCATGAATCGCTGCTAGAAGAGAAAGCATTTTAGCGGCAGGCTATTCCTCTCTCGAAGGCTGACAAATACAGGCAAACAGTCGAGCTGCTTTTGTTTGGTTGCGCAGCCTTCACAGTGTAGCCCCGGCTTTCACAGTAGGCTTCAGCTGCAAACATTACGTTGTTCGGGAGACAACCGGCTAGCTTACCGCCTAGCTCTCTAAACTGAAGCCGGTCGGAAAGCTGCCTCTCGCCGCGGTTCTACAGACATCCCGGCGGTCTGCTGCTTGCCTCCCTGACGAACAGTCTTTTCCGATTTCTAGCAGCATATTAAAGCGCATCCACAGCAGTCTAAAATCTTGCCTCCTACCCACCCCCGAATTTTCTATTTTGAAAATGTTTTAGCATGACATCTAATCTCCTAACAATGTATTTAAAAGACAAATAATCGGATGATCTGTTCGTGTTCAAGGACGAGAGATGCCTTTTTTCCTGTCCATTCCCTTCAACCTCTGCAAACTGTTTCTGCTGAAACGTGTTACAACAGCCGGCAGCGAATTCACACACATTCTCTGAACTGCACGGTTTTGTTTTTCCTCCAAGGGAGAGCAGAAACTAACATCTTGATTTTAAAGAATCCTGGAATTTCCTTCCATGAATAGCTGCCAGAAGAGAAAGCTTTTTACCGGCAGGGTATTCCTCTCTCGAAGGCTTACAAATACAGGCAAAGAGAGGATCTGCTCCTGCTTTCTTGAGCAGCCTTCACAGTGTTTCCCCGGCTTTCACACCACATTCCAGCTGCAAACATTACGTTGGTCCGGAGACAGCGCCTTCTCTTACCGGCTAGCTCTCTAAACTGAAGCCTGTCGGAAAGCTTCCTCTGCCCGCCGTTCTAAAGACATCCCGGCGGTCTTCTTCTTGCCTCCCTGACGAACAGTCATTTCAGATTTTGGGAGGAATTAACCCATTTTGGGAGAAAAAAAACTGATTATGGGGAAAATGAAGCCAGTTTGTGGGGAAAAAGCCGTTTTTGAATATAATAAACCCAGTTATGGGGAAAATGAACCAGTAATGGGGAAAAAACCGATTATGGGGAAAATGAACAGAGTTTGGTGGGGGAAAACCCATTTGGTAGGGAAAGGAACACAGTTAAGGTGGAAAGAAACAGATTCTGTGGAAAATGAAATTGTAGGGACATGAACCCAGTTTTGCTGGAATAAAACATATTTTGTGGAAAATGAGGGTTTTTTTCTCCCCCCCGACTGGATTCATTTTCCTTAAAATCGGGTTTTTTTCCTCCCAAATTGGGTTCATTATCCCCAAAATCCTTTTTTTCCCACAAAAACTGGGTGCATTTTCACACAAATCAGGTTTTCCCCTCCAAACTGATTACATTTTCCAAAAATCTTCTATTTCCACTCCACACTGGGTTTATTTTCCCCAAAATCATTTTTTTCCCCATTACTGGATTCATTTCCCCAAAATCGTTTTTTTTCCACCAAAACTGAGTTCATTTTCCCGAAATCGGTTCCCCCCCTCCCCCCCAAAAAAAAAACTGGCTGCATTTTCACACAAATGAGATTTTCCCCTCCAAACTGATTTCATTTTCCCCCAAATCCGGGTTTATTTCCCAATTACTGGGTTCATTTCCCCAAAATAATTTTTTCCCAAAGCACTCTTCATTTTCCCCAAAATCGATTTTTTTCCACCAAAACAGAGACCATTTACCTACAAGTTGGGTTTTCCCCCCAAACTGTGTTCATTTTCCCCCAAATTAGGGTTTTTTACAAAATTTTACAAAATTACTGGGTTAATTTTCCCCAAAATCACTTCGCCCCCCCCCCCCCCAAACTGGATGCATTTTCATACAAATCAGGTTTTTCCCCCCCAAACTGGGTTAATTTTCACCATAATCAGCTTCTTTCCTCCCAAACTCGGTTCATTTCCCTTCAAGTTGGTTTCCTCCGCCCAAAACTTTGTTCATTTTCCCCAAAATTCGAATTTTTTAACCCAATTACTGGGTTCATTTTCCCAAAATATTTTTTTTTTCCCCAAAACTGGGTTCATTTTCCTTAAAAACGGGTTTTTCTGCCAAAACTGGGTTCATTTTCCGCATAATCAGCATTTTTCCTCCGAAACTAGGTTCATTTTCCACAAAATCCTTATTTCCCCCCAAAACTGGGTTTATTTTCACACAAATCAGGTTTTCCCCTCAAAACAGTATTCATTTTCCCCAAAATCTTCTATTTCCACTCCACACTTGGTTCATTTTCCCCAAAAACAGATTTTTCCCCCAAAACTGGGTCCATTTTCCCTAAATTCGGGGTTTTTTCCACCAAAACTCGGTTCATTTCCCTAGAAGTTGGTTTTTCCCCCCCAAACTTTGTTCATTTTCCCCAAAATTCGGGTTTTTTACCCAATTACTGGGTTCGTTTTCTCCAAAATAATTGTTTTCCCCAAAACTGGGTTCATTTTCTGCATAATCAGTTTTTCCCTCTGAAACTGGGTTCATTTTCCACAAAATTCGGGAAATGAACTGAGTTTTGGTGGAAAAAAACTGACTTTGGGGAAAATGAACCCAGTTAGGGAGGAAAAAATTCGATTTTGGGGCAAATTACCCCAATTATGGGGGAAAAAAAAATAATTTTCGGGAAATGAACCCAGTAATTGGAAAACCCGGATTCTGGGGAAAATGAACACAGTTTGGGAGGAAAGAAGCTGATTATGGGGAAAATGAAACCAGTTTTGGGGGAAAAAAACATTTTTGGTGAAAATGAACCCAGTTTTGAAGGAAAAAACAAGATTTTGGGGAAATAAAGCCAGTAACTGGTTCAAAAAATCCATATGTTGGGGAAAATGAACACAATTTAGTGGGGAAAACCCGATATGTAGGGAAATAAACCCATTTTTGGTGGAAAAAACATATTTTGAGGAAAATGAACCCAGTTTTTTTGGGGAAAAAATATTTTGGGGAAAATGAACCCAGTTTGGGAGGAGAGAAGCTGATTATGGGGGAAATGAACCCAGTTTGGGGGGGAAAAAATATTTTGTGGAAATAAAGCCAGTAATTGGGTAAAAACCCCGGATTTTGGAGAAAAATGAACCCAGTCTGGTGGGGAAAACCCAATTTGTAGGGAAATAAACCCAGTTTTGTGGAAAAAAATATATTTTGGGGAAAATGAACGCAGTAATGGGGAAAAAATCCTGATTTTGGGGAAAATGAACCAAGTGCGGAGTGGAAATAGAAGATTTTGAGGAAAATGAAATCAGTTTGGAGGGGACAACCTGATTTGTGTGAAAATGTACCCAGTTTTGGGGGGGGGGGGAAAGGATTTTGTGGAAAATGAACCTAGTTTTGGAGGAAAAAATCTGATTATGCGGAAAATGAACCCCTTTTGGGGGGAAAAATGATTTTGGGGGAAATGAACGCAGTAATTGGGTAAAAAACTCTAATTTGGGGGAAAATGGAACCAGTTTGGTAGGGAAAACCAAATTTGTAGGGAAGTGAACCCATTTTTGGTGGAAAAAACCATATTTTGGGGAAAATGGACACAGTTTTGGGGGGAAAAAATGATTTTGGGGAAAATGAACCCAGTGTGGAATGGAAATAGAAGATTTTGGGGAAAATGAAATCAGATAGGAGGGGAAAACCTGATTTTTGTGAAAATGAACTGAGTTTTGGGGGGAAATAAGGATTTTATGTAAAATGAACCTATTTTCGGAGGAAAAAAGCTGATTATGTGGAAAATGAACCCAGTTTTGCGGAAAAAACTGTTTTCAAGGAAAATGAACCCAGTTTTGGGGAAAAAAATGATTTTGGGGAAAATGAACCCAGTGATCGGGTAAAAAACCCGGATTTTGGGGAAAATGAACACAGTTTGTTGGGGAAAACCTAATATGTAGGGAAATAAACCCAGTTTTGGTGGAAAAAACATATTTTGGGGAAAATGAACCCAGTTTTGGGGTAAAAAAATGATTTTTGGAAAAATTAACCCACTTTGTGAGAAAAACCCCTGATTTTGGAGAAAATGAACCCAGTAATGGGGAAAAATCCTGATTTTGGGGAAAATGAACCAAGCGCGGAGTGGAAATAGAAGGTTTTGAGGAAAATGAAATCAGTTTGGACGGGACAACCTGATTTGTGTGAAAATGTACCCAGTTTTGGGGATTAATAGGGATTTTGCAGAAAATGAACCTAGTTTCGGAGGAAAAATTCTGATTATACGGAAAATGAACACAGTTTTGGGGGAAAAAACCGTTTTTAAGGAAAATGAACCCAGTTTTTGGGGAAAAAATTATTTTGGGGAAAATGAACGCAGTAATTGGGTAAAAAAACCCGAATTTTGGGGAAAATCAGCAGAGTTGGGGGGGGGGGGGGGGGAAGACTTGTAGAGAAATGAACCGACTTTTGCTGTAAAAAAACCGACTTTGGGGAAAATCAACCCAGTTTGGGAGGAAAAAATCCGATTTTGGGGAAAATGAACACTGGAGGGGAAAAAAACCTGGTTTTGGGGAAAATGAACACTGGAGGGGAAAACTAGATTTGTGTGAAAATGCACCCAGTGTTTTGTGGAAAAAAAGGATTTTGGGGAAAATGAACCCAGTTTAGGAAGAAAGAAACTGATTATGGGGAAAATTAACCCAGTTTGGAGGGGATAACCCGTTTTTGATTAAAATGAACCCAGTTTTGAGGGAAAAAAAATTTTTTGGGAAATAAAGCCAGTAATTGGGGCTTCTCCAAAACAACCAGGTTTTGGAGAAAATGAACACAATTTGGTGGGGAAAACCAAATATTTAGGGAAATAAACCCAGTTTTGGTGGAAAAAAAACATATTTTGGGGAAAATGAACACAGTTTTGGGGGAAAAAATGATTTTGGGGAAAATGAACCCAGTAATGGAGAAAAAATCCTGATTTTGGGGAAAATGAACCCAGTGTGGAGTGGAAATTGAAGATTTTGGGGAAAATGAAATCAGTTTGGAGGGGAAAACCTGATTTGTGTGAAAATGTACCCAGTTTTTTTGGGGGAGAAAAAGGATTTTGGGTAAAATGAACCCAGTGTGGAGTGGAAATAGAAGATTTTGGAGAAAATGAACACTGTTTGGAGGGGAACACCTGATTTTGGAGAAAAAGCATCCCGTTTTGGGGGGAAATAAGGATTTTGTGGAAAATGAATATAGTTTCGGAGGATAAAAACTATTTATGCAGAAAATGAACCCAGTTTTGGGTAAAAAACCCGTTTTTAAGGAAAATGAACCCAATTTTGGGGAAAAAAAATTATTTTTGGGAAAATGAACCCAGTAATTGGGTAAAAAACCCCGAATTTTGGGGAAAATGAACCCCGTTTGGGAGGAAAAAAACCCGATTATGGGAAAAATGAACCCAGTTTTGGGGAAAAAAATTATTTGAGGAAAATGAAATCAGTTTTGGGAAAAAAATTATTTTGGGGAAAATGAACCCAGTTTTGGGGGAAAACCCCGGATTTGGGGAAAATAAACCCAGTTTTGGGGGAAAAAATGATTTTGGGGAAAATGAACCCAGTAATGGAGAAAAAATCCTGATTTTGGGGAAAATGAACCCAGTGTGGAGTGGAAATAGAAGATTTTGGGGAAAATGAAATCAGTTTGGAGGGGAACACCTGATTTTGGAGAAAAAGCATCCCGTTTTGGGGGGAAATAAGGATTTTGTGGAAATGAATATAGTTTCGGAGGATAAAAGCTATTTATGCAGAAAATGAACCCAGTTTTGGGTAAAAAACCCGTTTTTAAGGAAAATGAACCCAATTTGGGGAAAAAAAATTATTTTTGGGAAAATGAACCCAGTAATTGGGTAAAAACCCCGAATTTTGGGGAAAATGAACCCAGTTTGGGAGGAAAAAAACCCGATTATGGGAAAAATGAACCCAGTTTTGGGGAAAAAATTATTTTGGGGAAAATGAAATCAGTTTTGGGTTAATTTATCTCAAAAAACTAACCCCTTGATTTTAAAGAATCCTGGAATTTCCTTCCATGAATAGCTGCCAAAGAGAAAGCTTTTTACCGGCAGGGTATTCCTCTCTCGAAGGCTAACAAATACAGGCAAAGAGAGGATCTGCACCTGCTTTCTTGAGCAGCCTTCACAGTGTTTCCCCGGCTTTCACACCACATTCCGGCTGCAAACATTACGTTGGTCCGGAGACAGCGCCTTCTCTTGCCGGCTGGCTCTCTAAACTGAAACCGCTCAGAAAGCTGTCTCTGGCCGCGGTTTCACAGACATCTCGGCTGTCTGCTCCTTGCCTCTCTGAGGAGCAGTCATTTCAGATATCTAGCATCACATCACAGCGCATGCAGATGAGTCTAAAATCTTTCTCTCTTAGAAACTTGCTATTTAAGAAAATTGTTTTAGCATGACTTTTCATCTTCTAACAATGTAATTAAAGGGAATATTATCAGATGATCTGCTCGTGCTTCAAGGACGAGGGATCCCTGTTTTCCAGTGTAGTCTCATCAGCCTCTGCAAACTCTTTCTACTGAAACAGCAGGCAGGGAATCCACAGCACATTCTCTGAACGGCACGGTTTTGTGTTTCTCCAAAGGAGAGCAGAAACTAACCCCTTGATTTTAAAGAATCACAGAATGTTCTTCCATGAATCGCTGCTAGAAGAGAAAGCATTTTAGCGGCAGGCTATTCCTCTCTCGAAGGCTGACAAATACAGGCAAACAGTCGAGCTGCTTTTGTTTGGTTGCGCAGCCTTCACAGTGTAGCCCCGGCTTTCACAGTAGGCTTCAGCTGCAAACATTACGTTGTTCGGGAGACAACCGGCTAGCTTACCGCCTAGCTCCTCTAAACTGAAGCCGGTCGGAAAGCTGCCTCTCGCCGCGGTTCTACAGACATCCCGGCGGTCTGCTGCTTGCCTCCCTGACGAACAGTCTTTTCCGATTTCTAGCAGCATATTAAAGCGCATCCACAGCAGTCTAAAATCTTGCCTCCTACCCACCCCCGAATTTTCTATTTTGGAAATGTTTTAGCATGACATCTAATCTCCTAACAATGTATTTAAAAGACAAATAATCGGATGATCTGTTCGTGTTCAAGGACGAGAGATGCCTTTTTTCCTGTCCATTCCCTTCAACCTCTGCAAACTGTTTCTGCTGAAACGTGTTACAACAGCCGGCAGCGAATTCACACACATTCTCTGAACTGCACGGTTTTGTTTTTCCTCCAAGGGAGAGCAGAAACTAACATCTTGATTTTAAAGAATCCTGGAATTTCCTTCCATGAATAGCTGCCAGAAGAGAAAGCTTTTTACCGGCAGGGTATTCCTCTCTCGAAGGCTTACAAATACAGGCAAAGAGAGGATCTGCTCCTGCTTTCTTGAGCAGCCTTCACAGTGTTTCCCCGGCTTTCACACCACATTCCAGCTGCAAACATTACGTTGGTCCGGAGACAGCGCCTTCTCTTACCGGCTAGCTCTCTAAACTGAAGCCTGTCGGAAAGCTTCCTCTGCCCGCCGTTCTAAAGACATCCCGGCGGTCTTCTTCTTGCCTCCCTGACGAACAGTCATTTCAGATTTTGGGAGGAATTAACCCATTTTGGGAGAAAAAAAACTGATTATGGGGAAAATGAAGCCAGTTTGTGGGGAAAAAGCCGTTTTTGAATATAATAAACCCAGTTATGGGGAAAATGAACCAGTAATGGGGAAAAAACCGATTATGGGGAAAATGAACAGAGTTTGGTGGGGGAAAACCCATTTGGTAGGGAAAGGAACACAGTTAAGGTGGAAAGAAACAGATTCTGTGGAAAATGAAATTGTAGGGACATGAACCCAGTTTTGCTGGAATAAAACATATTTTGTGGAAAATGAGGGTTTTTTTTCTCCCCCCCGACTGGATTCATTTTCCTTAAAATCGGGTTTTTTTCCTCCCAAATTGGGTTCATTATCCCCAAAATCCTTTTTTTCCCACAAAAACTGGGTGCATTTTCACACAAATCAGGTTTTCCCTCCAAACTGATTACATTTCCAAAAATCTTCTATTTCCACTCCACACTGGGTTTATTTTCCCCAAAATCATTTTTTTCCCCATTACTGGATTCATTTCCCCAAAATCGTTTTTTTTCCACCAAAACTGAGTTCATTTTCCCGAAATCGGTTCCCCCCCTCCCCCCCAAAAAAAAAACTGGCTGCATTTTCACACAAATGAGATTTTCCCCTCCAAACTGATTTCATTTTCCCCCAAATCCGGGTTTATTTCCCAATTACTGGGTTCATTTCCCCAAAATAATTTTTTCCCAAAGCACTCTTCATTTTCCCCAAAATCGATTTTTTTCCACCAAAACAGAGACCATTTACCTACAAGTTGGGTTTTCCCCCCAAACTGTGTTCATTTTCCCCCAAATTAGGGGTTTTTACAAAATTTTACAAAATTACTGGGTTAATTTTCCCCAAAATCACTTCGCCCCCCCCCCCCCAAACTGGATGCATTTTCATACAAATCAGGTTTTTCCCCCCCAAACTGGGTTAATTTTCACCATAATCAGCTTCTTTCCTCCCAAACTCGGTTCATTTCCCTTCAAGTTGGTTTCCTCCGCCCAAAACTTTGTTCATTTTCCCCAAAATTCGAATTTTTAACCCAATTACTGGGTTCATTTTCCCAAAATATTTTTTTTTTCCCCAAAACTGGGTTCATTTTCCTTAAAAACGGGTTTTTCTGCCAAAACTGGGTTCATTTTCCGCATAATCAGCATTTTTCCTCCGAAACTAGGTTCATTTCCACAAAATCCTTATTTCCCCCCAAAACTGGGTTTATTTTCACACAAATCAGGTTTTCCCCTCAAAACAGTATTCATTTTCCCCAAAATCTTCTATTTCCACTCCACACTTGGTTCATTTTCCCCAAAAACAGATTTTTCCCCCAAAACTGGGTCCATTTTCCTAAATTCGGGGTTTTTTCCACTAAAACTCGGTTCATTTCCCTAGAAGTTGGTTTTTCCCCCCCAAACTTTGTTCATTTTCCCCAAAATTCGGGTTTTTTACCCAATTACTGGGTTCGTTTTCTCCAAAATAATTGTTTTCCCCAAAACTGGGTTCATTTTCTGCATAATCAGTTTTTCCCTCTGAAACTGGGTTCATTTTCCACAAAATTCGGGAAATGAACTGAGTTTTGGTGGAAAAAAACTGACTTTGGGGAAAATGAACCCAGTTAGGGAGGAAAAAATTCGATTTTGGGGCAAATTACCCCAATTATGGGGGAAAAAAAAATTAATTTTCGGGAAATGAACCCAGTAATTGGAAAACCCGGATTCTGGGGAAAATGAACACAGTTTGGGAGGAAAGAAGCTGATTATGGGGAAAATGAAACCAGTTTTGGGGGAAAAAAACATTTTTGGTGAAAATGAACCCAGTTTTGAAGGAAAAAACAAGATTTTGGGGAAATAAAGCCAGTAACTGGTTCAAAAATCCATATGTTGGGGAAAATGAACACAATTTAGTGGGGAAAACCCGATATGTAGGGAAATAAACCCATTTTTGGTGGAAAAAACATATTTTGAGGAAAATGAACCCAGTTTTTTTGGGAAAAAATATTTTGGGGAAAATGAACCCAGTTTGGGAGGAGAGAAGCTGATTATGGGGGAAATGAACCCAGTTTGGGGGGGAAAAAATATTTTGTGGAAATAAAGCCAGTAATTGGGTAAAAACCCCGGATTTTGGAGAAAAATGAACCCAGTCTGGTGGGGAAAACCCAATTTGTAGGGAAATAAACCCAGTTTTGTGGAAAAAAATATATTTTGGGGAAAATGAACGCAGTAATGGGGAAAAATCCTGATTTTGGGGAAAATGAACCAAGTGCGGAGTGGAAATAGAAGATTTTGAGGAAAATGAAATCAGTTTGGAGGGGACAACCTGATTTGTGTGAAAATGTACCCAGTTTTGGGGGGGGGGGAAAGGATTTTGTGGAAAATGAACCTAGTTTTGGAGGAAAAAATCTGATTATGCGGAAAATGAACCCCTTTTGGGGGAAAAATGATTTTGGGGGAAATGAACGCAGTAATTGGGTAAAAAACTCTAATTTGGGGGAAAATGGAACCAGTTTGGTAGGGAAAACCAAATTTGTAGGGAAGTGAACCCATTTTTGGTGGAAAAAACCATATTTTGGGGAAAATGGACACAGTTTTGGGGGAAAAAATGATTTTGGGGAAAATGAACCCAGTGTGGAATGGAAATAGAAGATTTTGGGGAAAATGAAATCAGATAGGAGGGGAAAACCTGATTTTTGTGAAAATGAACTGAGTTTTGGGGGAAATAAGGATTTTATGTAAAATGAACCTATTTTCGGAGGAAAAAAGCTGATTATGTGGAAAATGAACCCAGTTTTGCGGAAAAACCTGTTTTCAAGGAAAATGAACCCAGTTTTGGGGAAAAAAATGATTTTGGGGAAAATGAACCCAGTGATCGGGTAAAAAACCCGGATTTTGGGGAAAATGAACACAGTTTGTTGGGGAAAACCTAATATGTAGGGAAATAAACCCAGTTTTGGTGGAAAAAACATATTTTGGGGAAAATGAACCCAGTTTTGGGGTAAAAAAATGATTTTGGAAAAATTAACCCACTTTGTGAGAAAAACCCCTGATTTTGGAGAAAATGAACCCAGTAATGGGGAAAAATCCTGATTTTGGGGAAAATGAACCAAGCGCGAGTGGAAATAGAAGGTTTTGAGGAAAATGAAATCAGTTTGGACGGACAACC
>JAUMJJ010001002.1:0-30419 GCA_033556795.1 Tapera naevia | reverse complement strand
CCAAGGCAGACTTTGGGGTGCGGGGAGCCCCCCAGGAGGTCGGGGATGGGGGGGGCTTGGGTAGGTGCGATAGCTCTGACGACTCCCTCCTTCTCTCTCGTCTTCTTGCAGCCTGGAGCCGGGGGGGGCCAGGAGGGGGCGACCCCCCGCAGTCCTTTCTGCCTCCCCAGTCTGAGGAGACTGAGCCGCGCGTTGCGGAGCTGGAGCTGGAGCCGCCGGCCTGGCGGTCCCTGGCGCCCCCCGACGCCCTCCTCAGGCTGAAGAAGAGCGAGATCAAGCGGCAAGAGGTCATCAACGGTGAGTGGGAACCCCCCCACGGCATCCTGACACCCCCCCCGGCACCCTGTGACCCCTCCGGGGGGCACCACAGACACCCCGCAGCCTCCGCGTCCCCTGCTGCACACCAGGACCCCTCCCCTAAACCCCTGGAGCCCCCCTAACCCCCTCTAACTCCCCGGGCCTCCCTAACCCCCTCCTGACCCTTCCTGGGCCCCTCTAACGCCCCCCTGACCCCCCCCCGGTGCCCCCCAGAGCTGTTCCTGACGGAGCACGCCCCACGTGCGGATGCTGCGGGTGCTGCTGGAGCTCTTCTACCAGCCCATGCTGCGCGAGGGCTTCTTCGAGGAGCAGGAGCTCGCCAACATCTTCCCCAGCCTGGAGGACCTGGTGGAGGTGCACGGTGAGGGGGGGGGAGGCCTGGGGGGGCGCTCCTGGGGCCGGGGAGGGGGCGGAGGGTGTGACCCCCACCCCTGCCCCAGCCCTGTTCCTCGACAGCCTGAAGAGGCTGCGGGAGGAGAGCGGCTACGTCATCACTGAGATCGGGGACGTCCTGCTGGCGAGGGTGAGGGGGGTTTGGGGGGGCTGGGGGGGCATTGGGGGTGTGGGGGGGCGTGGGGGGGGCCTGGGAGAGAGGGTGGGGCGAGGGGTGGGAGCGGCTGCATCATCGCTGAGATCTGGGACGCGCTGCTTGGCCGAGGGTGAGGGGGGCTTGGGGGGGCTGGGGGGGGGCATTGGGGGGTAGGGGGGGTGTGGGGGGGGGCTGGGAGGAGAGGGTGGGGCGAAGGGTGGGAGCAGCTGAGTCATCGCTGAGATCTGGGACGCGCTGCTGGCGAGGGTGAGGGGGGCTTGGGGAGTGAGGGAGGGCGAGGGGGTCCTGGGAGGGGTGTGGGGGGTCACTGGGGGATGAGGGGGGGGGTGGGGGGCATGGGGGGAGAGGATTTGAAGCAGGGCAGGGGGTGAGAGGGTGCGGGATCCACGGAGGGTGTGGGGAGCACCCAGGGCTGGGGGGGGAGTGGGCTCAGACCAGGGGGTGGGATCCACGGGGGGACGTGGGGGCTGCAGTGGGGGGGTGGATCCATGGGAGGGTGTGGGGAGCACCCAGGGCAATCCCCCGCAGGGCTGGGGGGGGAGTGGGCTCAGACCAGGGGGTGGGATCCATGGGAGGGGTGTGGGAGGTGTGGGGATGTGTGGGATCCTGGGTGGGTGGGATCACAGGGGTCCTCGGGGGACACCTTTGCAGGGGCTGAGCTGGTGGAGGGGTGTGTGGGGGGAATTTGGGGCGAGCGTGTGGGGGCCGGTGGGGGTGTGGGGGTCACACACACAACCTCCTCCCCTTACCCACCCCCCACCCCCCTGTCTCCCAGTTCGTGGGCGCTGAGGGGTGGGGTTCACACACAACCCCCCTCCCCTCACGTCCCTTATATCCCCCAGTTCGTGGGTGCCAAGGGGCTCTCTGGGCGTGGGGGTCTCACCCTCCCCGTGCCCCCCAGTTTGCGGGTGCCGAGGGGCTCTCTGGGGGTGGGGGTCTCACCCTCCCCGTGCCCCCCCAGTTCGCGGGTGCCGAGGGGCTCTCTGGGGGTGGGGGTCTCACCCTCCCCGTGCCCCCCAGTTTGCGGGGTGCCGAGGGGCTCTCTGGGGGTGGGGGGTCTCACCCTCCCCGTGCCCCCCAGTTTGCGGGTGCCGAGGGGCGCTGGTTCCAGAAGCTCTCGGCGCGGTTCTGCAGCCGCCAACCCTTTGCGCTGGAGCAGCTGAAGGCGAAGCAGCGCAAGGACGCGCGGTTCAGCCAGTTCGTGCAGGTGAGGGGACCCCCCGGGCAGCCCCCCCCGGCACCCCCAGGGATCCCCGGGCACCTCTCGCAGCCCCCCCAATCCCCCCCGTGCCCCCCCCCCAGGAAGCTGAGTCGCAGCCCCGGTGCCGCCGCCTGCAGCTCCGCGACATCATTCCCACGGAGATGCAGCGCCTGACCAAGTACCCCCTGCTGCTCCACAGCATCACCAAGTGCACAGGTGAGCCCTCCGACAACAAACCCACCCCCCGGCCCCCCCCAGAACACCCCTCGAACCCCCCCCGCTGTGCCCCCCCCCAGAGGCCGCGGCGGAGCGCGCCAAGGTGGAGCAGGCGGCTGAGTGCTGCCGCCAGATCCTCAACCAGGTCAGCCAGGAGGTGCGGGACATGGAGAACCTCATGGTAAGGAAAGGAGGGGTCCCCGCAGCCCCCCCAGTCCCCCTGTGCCCCCCCCAGCCCCCCCAGATCTCCCCTGACCCCCTGGTTTCCCCTCTCCCCGGCAGAAGCTGAAAGATTACCAGCGCCGCCTGGATCTCTCCAACCTCAAGCAGAGCACGGACCCCCTGCTCAGCGAGTTCAGGGTGAGGTGGGGGGGGGCTGGGGTGGGCTTCGACCCGGCCACCAGCACTCTAAATACCCTCTCAGCCCCCCGCCAAGTTCCCCAGCCCCCCTGGAGCTCTGACAGTCCCTCCCAAGCCCATCCATCGCCCCCAACTTCCCCCAGAGCCCCTGGAGCCCCCACCCCGAGTCCCCCAAATCGCACCTCAGCCTCCCCCAAATACCCCAGCCCTCCTCAGCCCCTCACAAATCCCCCTCAGCTCTCCCAACTCCATGCTTAACCCCCCAAATTTCCCTGAGCCCCCCCTTGGCCCCCTAACTCCCTCCTGACCTCCGACTGCCCTTTGAGCCCCCCCAACTCCCTCTGAGCCCCACAATTTCCCCCTCAGCCCCTCCTAATCTCCCTTCAGCCCTCCCAACTCCAGCCCGAGCTCTCCCAACTCCCCCTTCATCCCGAACTCCCCACTGAGCCCCCCCCGACCCCCCAAACCCCCAGAACATGGACATCACCAAGCGGAACCTGGTGCACGAGGGGCCCCTCACGTGGCGCCTGACGCGGGACAAGGCCGTGGGTGAGTGGGGGGCTGCAGGGGGCTGCCGGGGTCCTCCCGGGGCTCCCCGCTGACCCCACACCCCCTCCCCGGTTTCGGGGTTGCCCCCCCCAGAGGTGCAAGTGCTGCTGCTGGACGATCTCCTGGTGCTGCTGCAGCGGCAGGAGGAGCGGCTGGTGCTGCGCTGCCACAGCAGGACCCTCACCCCTGCGCCCGACGGGAAGCAGATGCTGAGCCCCCTGATCCGCCTCAGCTCGGCCATGACCCGCGAGGTGGCCACAGGTGGGGGTTTGGGGGTGCAGGGGGTGGATTTGGTGGTGTGGGGCTTGGTTTGGGGGTGCATGCGTTGATTTGGGGGTGCAGAGCTTGGTTTGGGAGCTGTGGGGCACTTTGGGGGTGCCAACGCTGAGCCCCCTGATCCGGCTGAGCTCAGCCATGACCCGCAAGGTGGCCACAGGTGGGGCTGGTTTGGGGGTGCAGGGGTCGGGTTTGGGGTGCAGGGCTTGGTTTTGGAGTGCAGAGCTTGGTTTGGAGGTGCAGAGGGTCTGGTCTGGGGGTGGGGGAGCACTGGTGTGTGCTGAGGGGGTGCAGGGCTGTTTGGGGGTGTGTCTTAGGGGGTCTGGTTTAGGGATGCAGGAGGTTTCAGGGTGTGGGGTGCTGATTTGGGGGTACAGGGGGTTCTGGTGGTGCTGGGAGCGTGCAGGGGGACTGGTTTGGGGGTGTGGGTGGCTGGTTTGGGGGTGTAAGGGTGATTTCGGGGTGCTGGAGGGGTGCAGGGGTGATTTGGGGGTGCAGGGCTGGTTTTGGGGTGTGGAAGGGCCTGGTTTGGGGGTCCAGGGGTGATTTAGGGGTGCAAGGGGGCCGGGTTTGGGGGTGCAGGCCCGGTCGGGTGGGTCTGAGCTCAGCAGGGGGCTGGGGTCCCCTCTTTGCCCCCCCCCCCCCCAACCCCCCTTGCTCCGTTATCCCCCCCAGACCACCGTGCCTTCTACGTCATCATCAGCTGGGAGGGGGGGGCCCAGATCTACGAACTGGTGGCGCAGAGCCCGGCCGAGAGGAAGAAGTGAGGGGGGATTGGGATCGGGGGGATTGGGAAGGGGAGTGGGATTGGGGCTGAGACTGGGAGGAGTGGGATTGTGATGGATTGGGGGGGATTGGGAAGAGGGGGTGGAATTAGGGGGGCTGAGATTGGAGGATGTGGGATTGGGAAGCGGGGAGAGGAACTGGGGGTCCCTGGGAATGGGAGGGAGTGGGAATGGGGGGGATTGGGAAGGGGGATGGGATTGGGAGTTGGGGGGGTGGGATGTGGGGGGGTGCAGGGTCTGGGGTGCTGACCCCTTCCTTTGCCCCCCCAGCTGGTGCTCCCTGATCAGTGAGACCGCAGGGTCCCTCAAACTGCCGGGGGGGTCCCAGAGGGCAAAACCCCCCACGACCGGGGCCGGGGGGGTCCCACAGCCCCCTCTGGTGAGATGGGGGGGCATTTGGGGGGGTCGGGGGGTCAAGTCTATCCCTGAGTCTATCCCCCCCCTTCTTTCCCTTCCCCCCCCCTTCTTTCCCTTCCCCCCCCCTTCTTTCCCTTCCCCCCCCCCTTCTTTCCCTTCCCCCCCCCCTTCTTTCCCTTCCCCCCCCCTTCTTTCCCTTCCCCCCCCCCCTTCTTTCCCTTCCCCCCCCCCTTCTTTCCCTTCCCCCCCCCTTCTTTCCCTTCCCCCCCCCTTCTTTCCCTTCCCCCCCCCCCTTCTTCCCCTTCCCCCCCCCTTCTTCCCCTTCCCCCCCCCTTCTTCCCCTTCTTCCCCTTACCCCCCTCTTCCCTCCCTTCCCCTCCTTTCTCCCCCCTTTCCCCCTCTTCCCTCCCCCAGTGGATATGTGGGGGGCTTTGGGGTCGTTTTGGAGTGCAGAGGGGGTCAGACCCACCCCTGATCCCCCCCTTTTTTCCCCCCAGTGGGTACCGGGAGCCGCTGCTGAGCAGCTCAGAGAATGGGGGGGCCCTGAAGGAGCCCCTGGACGGTGAGATGGAGCTGGGGTCTTGGGGGGCAGTGGGGAGGGGCAACCCAGCTCCACACTTGGGGGCAATGGGGGTCGAACCCCACACCTGGTTCTGGAGGAGGTGGGGGGGTCTGGGGGGGGTCCAGGGGGATTGGGGGCAAGGGGGGTTGGCGGGGGGGGCACTCAGGGTTCTGTAAGGGTCTGGGGGGTTTGGGGGTGTCTGAGGGGGGGGGGTGTCTGGAAGGGTCGAGGGGGTTAGTGGGGTCTGGGGGGGTCCCGGGAGGCTTTGGGGGATCCAGGGGTGTGTGTGTGGAGGTTCTGGGGGGCTCTGACTCTCTTCTTCCTCCCCCAGAGCGTGAGCAGGCGGGGACAGTGGAGGGCACTGAGTCCGGGGGTCCCGAGCGCCGGGGGGGGGTGGAGGCTGAGCGAGCGCTGCTGGGGCCCCCCCCAGAGCCGGGCGGGGGGCGAGGGGGGCCTGGCAGCCACCGCCCTGCGCAGAGGTGAGAGGGGGACCACCCCCAGACCTGGACCCCAAGGGACCCCAGACCCCACATCCTGACCCCACAGGACCCCAGACCCTAAACTTTGACCCCATGGGACCCCCAAACCCCCAAAACCTGACCCCTATGGGATCCCAGACCCCAAACACTGATCCCCACGGTACCCCCAGACTCCAAACGCTGATCCTCACAGGACCCCAGACCCCAAACCCTGACCCCAATGGGACCCCAGACCCTGACCCCCCAACTCCCACTACCACCTCTGCTGTGAGCCCCCAGCCCCTCCTTTGCCCCCCCCCAGTGTCGGCGCTGAAGCAGCTGCTGCCGCCCTCTGGGGGGGGGGGGCGGTGACAGGGCCGTGTCCCCTCCTGAGGAGGCCTGGGGGGGCCCCCGGCCGGTCCCCCCCCCAGTGGAGCACCGGGATGCAGGCGATGGGGCTGAGAGCGAGGGCGAGGGCCGGGGGCAGCGCCCCGAGGGAGGGGCTGCAGGTATGGGGGACGCTTGAGGGGGGCAGTGGGGGGCTGCAGGAATGGAGGGCGCTTAGGGGGGCACTGGGGGGCTACAGGAATGGGGGGTGTTTTGGGGTTACTGGGGGCCACAGATATTGGGGGTCATTTGGGGGGGCACTGGGGGGGGCTGCAGAAATGGGGGGGCACTGTGGGGCTGCAGCTATGGGGGGGCACTGGGGGGCTGCAGGTATTGGAGGGCGTTTGGGGGGGGGCACTGGGGGGGGCTGCAGAAATGGGGGGGCATTTGGACGGGCACTAAGGGGGCTGCAGGTATGGGGGGGCGTTTGGGGGGGTGCAGGTATTGGTGAGGGCGCAGGGGGGCATTTGGGGGGGCACTGGGGGATATCGAGGTGTAACCTTGCCCCCTCCTCCCTCACAGGGCACCCCCCCAACGGCCCCCGCTCCCCGCAGTGGGGGTCCCGGCTGGGCGAGGCTGGGGGGGCCCCCCTGGCGCTGCCCCCCCCGCAGGCAGCCTGGCTGGCAGAGGAGCTGCAGGGCCTGGAGGAGGCGCTGCAGGGGCTGAAGGTGAGGGGGGGGGCCTGAGACCCCCACCTTCTAAATGAGGGGGGGCTGAGACACCCCCCCTATGGGGTGGGAGCACTGGAACCAGGGTGTGGGGGAGACGCTGCAGGGGATGAACGTGATGTGTGGTGGGGATGGGGGGGGCTGGGACCGGGGACCCTCCCCCAAGGGATGTGGGGCTCTGGGACCCCCATAATGGGGTGTGGGTCTCTCTCTGCCCCCCCCCCATGCCGTGGGTCTCTCTCTGCCCCCACCAGGAGATCGAGGAGCGTTTCTGGCAGCTCCAGCAGTTCCTGGCCCAGCGCAGCTTCACATGAGGGGGGGGTAAGGGGAACGGGGGACAAGGGGGGGCTTGGGGGGCTTGGGGAGGGGGGTGAGGAGAGGTGTGGGGCTGGGGGGAGGGGGGGAGTGGGTGGCTGCTGTGGGACTAGGGGGGTACCGTGGGGTGGGGGCTGAAGGTGATGAAGGGTGGATGGGGTTTTGGGGGGGCGACGAAGCTGGGAGGGCTGGGGGGTGACTGCTGGGGGGGGTTGAGGGAGGGGCCTGGGGGGTGCCATGAGGCACCCCTCGGGCTCCCTAACCCCTTTCTCCCTCCCCCCCAACAGACCCCCCCCCACCCATCCCAGCAGATACGGGTGAACCCCCCCGACCACCTCGCTATGGGGCAGCCCCATAGGAGCCGCATCCGGACCGCGTGCGTAGCCCCCCCCGTACCCCCACCCGGGGGACCAGTTGTGGGGGGGTGCCCCGGTATGGGGGAAGGGGGGCAATATATGGGTCTGGGCCCCCCCACCCCGAGCTGTGGGACTGCTTTGGGGGGTGGGGTATGCTTTTTTAACCTTTGTACAGAAAAAAAGAGGGGGGGGCCCCAAGGTGCCCTCCCCCACCAGGGACCCAACCCCGCCCCCCCGCTGGGATGGGGTGGGGTGATCTGCCCCCCCCCCTCCCCATTTTGGGCTGAAAACCAAAGAATCCAGGCCAACACCAAATAAAGTTGTCGCTTTTGCCCCCCCACGTTGTTATTTTGGGGAGGGGGGGATTAGTGCCCCCCTCCCATTATTGGGGGGAACCCCCACCCATTGGAGCCCCCCCAGAGGTGAAGGCGAGGCCGAGCGAGGGGGGGGGTTTATTGCTTGAGCGGCCGCCGGGGGGGGGCGGCAGGAGGGGGCACAGGGGGAGTATTTACAGTGGGAGGGGGCACATGGGGGGGGGTATTTACAGAGGGGGGGGGTGCGGGGGGGGAGCTGGTTCCTCCATCACAAAGACGCAAAGCGGGGGGGACACGTGGGGGGGGGCACAGGGGGGCACAGACAATATTGCACTTCCAGAGGGGGGGGGCTTGAAAAGGGGGTGGAGGGGGCTGCGCGTGCCCCCCCCAACTGCGCAGACACTGGGAGGGGTGTCCGGGGGGGTTGGGGACTCCCCTGCACCCTGGGGCCACTTTTGGGGTACAAGGGAGCAGGGGCCAGGATGCCAGGGGGCTCCACAAATTGGAGGGGTCAGTGCAGGGGCCCTGGCCCCCACCGTGTTTGGGGGCCGGGGTGGGGGTTAGGCCCCACCCTGTTTTTGGGGGTGTCAGGGCCTGGACCCTGGGAGTCCCAGCCCCCCATGTGAGGATAGTGGGGCCTGGCACCCCCTCCCCGTTTTGGGGTGTCAGGGGTCCCCCCCCCATTTAGGGGTGTCAGGGCAAGGACTCCCGGGTATCCCTCCCCATTTGGGGAAGTTTGTCGTCCCCGTCCCCCCCCGCCCCGTTTTGGGGGTGTCAGGGTGGAGCCCCCAGGGTGCCCACACCCCCCCCACCCGTGTTTTGGGGGTGTCAGGGTGCAGCCCCCGGGGTGCCCCTGCCGCGGGGGGCGGGGGGCGGCGGGGGGGGGCTCCCGGCCTCGTCCCCCGAGCTGCCCCCCCCCGCCGTCCGTCACCTCCAGCTCCGAGTCCGAGCCGGGATCCGCCGCCGCCCCCGGTCCGGTTCCGGCTCTCGATGTCGGTCCCAGTCCCGGTCCCAGCGGGGGTCCGGTTCCGGGTGTTACCCCGGGCCCGGGTGCGATGCCCGCGGCGGCCGGGAGGGGGCAGAGCGGGGGCGCGCACAGCGCGGGCACGCAGGGACCCCACCCCCAGGGGCACTCGGGGAGCGCCCCCAGACCCCCCAGCAGCGGCTTCGGCAGCGGGGGCAGCCCTGGGGGGGGCAAGAGAGGGGTAGGGAGAGCGAACAGCCCCCAGAGCGCCCCCAGACCCCCCAGCATCCCAGAGAACCTCCCCTTAGAGACAGGAGACAGACCCCCGGACAGGGACCCCACACACTGCCCCCCACCAGCAGCGGCTTCGGGGGGAGCCCAGAGACCCCCCCAGCATCCCAGAGAACCCCCTCTTAGAGACAGGAGAGGGACCCCTGAACAGGGACCCCTGAACAGGGACCCACACACACCGCCACCCCCAGGGGGGGAGCCCCCAGACCTCTCAGCATCCCAGAGACCCACCCCCCCAGAGCCAGGACAAGGAGACAGGGACCACTCCCCGCCGCCAGCGCCCACAGACCCCCAAGTATCCCGGGGGACCCCCCCTCATAGACACCCTCCCCCTCCAGCAGCTTCAGCAGCGGGGGGAGACGGGGGGGTCAAGGGGGCGAGGACACCCACCCCCCACCCACCCCAGAGGCTGGGCACGGAACCCCCCCGACCCCTGCCATTCCCACCACCTCCCCGGGACGGGTGTGGGGTCTCTGGGTCAGGCATGGAGGGGGTGTGTGTAGGGGGGTGTTGTCCTCGTCCCGTACCCCCGTCCCTTCCCCTTTCCCATCCCGATCTCACCTGCCCACCGCCCCCACTCCCGGTCCCTATCCCCGGTGCCCCCCTTCCCTCACCGGGCCCCAGGAACGGCATCGCCGCCTCCAACCGCAGCTTCTCGGGCTCCGGGTGCCGCTCGAACAGGGGGGGGGCCCGCACGGGGGGGTCGGCAGGGCGGGGGGCGCAGAACAGCGACTGCAGCGTCTGGGGTGGGAGTGGGGGGGCTGTGAGCAGGGACCCCCCCTTTATACCCCGTCCCCGTATATTGGGAGGGGATCGGGGTGCAGTCGATCCACGCACCTTGGACACCCCCCCCCCCCCCGATTTATCTTCCCCCTCTTTGCCCCTCGTCGGGACTGAGGGGGGCGGGTGGGGGTTTTGAGCTGAACCTCCCCTTTGTCCCCCCTCTTGCCCGCCCCCCCCCCGCAGTACCTCTATGCTGAGGGGGGCACAGTCAGACCACCCCCCGGTACCTCTTTGCTAAAGGAGGCGCAGTCAGACCGCCCCCTCTCCCCATTCTTGCCCCCCACCTCTATGCTGAGGGGGGGGCGCAGTAGGAATCCCCAATTTTAACCCCCTCCCATTCTCAAACCCCCCCCCCCCCACCTCGTTGCTGAGGGGGGCGCAGTAGGAATCCCTAATTTTAACCCCCTCCCATTCTCAGCCCCCCCCACACCTCGTTGCTGAGGGGGGCGCAGTCGGGCCCCCCCCCCGGGAAGGGCAGCAGCAGCGGCGCCCCCGGCAGCTCGAGCAGGGGGCAGTTCACCAGCACCACTTTGCTGAAGTTGAATTTGTAGGTGAAGCGTTTGCCCTTGGTCTTGTGCAGGATCCGCTTGTTGTAGTAGTACCTGGGGACGGACACAGCCGTGACCCCCTCGGAACCCCCCCAGTATCCACCAGTGCCCCCCAGTACCGCCCAGTGCCCCTCAGCATCACCAGTGCTCGCAGTGACCCCAGTGCCCAAATATCCTTGGCATCCCCAGCATCCCTGGTACCCACAGCACCACCAGTACCCCCGGCATCTCTAGTGCTCCCAGTGCCCCCAGCACTCCCAGCACCCCTGAGTGTCCTCAGTGCCTCTTGCTGTCCCAGTGCTCGCTAGTGCCACCAGTACCCCCAGAATCCCAGCCCTCACAGCTCTCCCGGTACCCTCAGTGCTCCCAGTGTCCCCAACATCACCAGTACTCAACTTGTCCCAGTGCTCCCCGCTACCACCCAGTGCCCCCCAGCGCTCTCAGTTCTCCTCAGTAGCACCAGTAGCCCCATTATCCCAGCTCTCCCAGTGCCTCCCAGTACCCCCAGTGCCTCCCAGAGCTCCCAGTGCCCCCACCTGACGGCGTGGCCCAGCTTGTCGTGGTTCATGTGGGGTCTGCACTTGCAAGCGTCCCAATGCCCTCAATGCTCTCAGTGCCCTCAGTACCCCCAGTATCCCAGCCCTCCCAGGTTTCCCAGTGCCCTTCAATGCTCCCAGTGCCCCTCAGTGCTCCCAGTATGACCAGTACCCCCAATATCCCAGTCCTCCTAGGCGTCCCAGCGCTCCCAGTGCCCCCACCTGAGGGCGCGGCTCAGCTTGTCGTAGTTCATGTGGGGTTTGCACTTGCGGACCCCCCAGAGCCGGGCGACCTCGTCGGGGTCCTTGATGACAAACTCGCCGTAGTCGCCCTGCCAGGCGATGACCTCGCGGTACTCGTCCTTGCGCAGCAGCTCCAGGATGAAGTGCCACAGCTGGATCTGCCGCGAGCCCGGGCTCGACTCGGGTTTGTACGCCCAGTCCGGGAAGGCGAAGCCTGTGGAGAGAGGATGGGGTAACTGGGTGGCACTGGGGCACCCGGAACGGTGTCTCCGTGGAGCTTGGTGACACCGGGATGCTGGGGATAGGGGTGCAGGGGAGGGGTTTGGGGCCACAGGGAGGGTGTTGGGGTGCAGGAATGGGGCAGAGGGGCAGATTTAGGGGTGTAGGGGAGGATTTAGGGGCTCACGGGGCCCAGTGACACCAGGGTACTGAGAATGATGTCCCCACGCATACTGGTGACATCGGGGTGCTGGGAACCATGTCCCAGTAACTCTGAGGTGCCCAGGACAAGGGGGTGCCCAGGACGCTGTCCCCATGGACCGTGGTGACACTGGGGTGGCCAGGAACAGGGGTGTTGGGGGATGGGGGTCCAGGACCACAGTGGGGACCCCGACTCTGTCCATTCCCCCCCCCTCCGTGTGTCCGTGGGTACCTGGGGTCCAGAGCGCCGGCACTGGAGCCGTGAGGAGGAGGTCGGAGACGCAGCTGCAGTCCATGGCGGGGTCACACCTGGGGGATACAGGCAGGGTTTGGGGGGGCCCGTGGGGGCCGGGAGGGAGAGGGGTGTGGGGATGAGGAGGATTTGAGGGTGTGGGGAGAATTCAGGGGTACAGGAGGGGACATAGAGGTGCATTTAGGGGTGCAGTTGAGGGGGTTGAGGTGCAGGGAGGTGGCACGTGGGCAGATTTAGGGATGCAGGGGAGGGCTTTGGGTTGCAGGAGTGGATTTGGGGGTGCAGGGAAGGATTTAGGGGTGCAGTGGAGGGGGTTGAGGTGCAGGGAGGGGGCACAGGGTAGATTTAGGAGTGCAGGAGAGAATTTGGGGGATGCAGGATTGGATTTGAGGGTGCAGGGGAGGGGTTTGGTGTGCAGGGAGGAGGGCGGTGCAGATTTAGGGGTGCAGGGGTGGATTTGGGGGTGCAGGAGTGGATTTGGGGGTGTAGGGGAGGGGTTTGGTGTGCAGGGAGGGGGCGCAGGGCAGATTTAGGGGTGCAGGGGTGGATTTGGGGGTGCGGGGCTGTGACGCAGGGAGGATTCAGGGCCCGGGGAGGCTCCCAGCCCCCCGCCCCCCCTCGCCAAACCCCCCCTTTCCCCCCCCTCCCCGTGCCCCCCGGCAGCCGCTCCGGTTCCTCGTTAGTTTTGATCCGGGCTCGGCGCTCTCGCCCGCGCTAACGAGGAGCCCAGGGAGTCGGGGCCCGCGGCCACCGGCACCGCGGATGCGGAGCTTTCCAGGGGTGCGGGGTTTGTGTACACAGCCCCCCCCTATAGACACGGCCCCTGTGTCAACAGCCCCTGCGCACGCAGCCCTTATGTACACAGAGCTTATACACACAACCCCTATATACACACAGCCCTATACATACACAGCCCCTACACACACAGCCCCTACACATCCATCTTCTACATACACAGCCCCTGAACACCCACTCTCTGTACACCCAGCCTCTATATACACACAGCCCCTATACACAGCCCTTTATACACAGCCCTATATACACAGAGAGCTTATATCCTTATCCCCTATACACCCATCCCCTATACACATGGCCTTGTAGATGCAGTGCTTGCAGGGATACAGGGCTTATGCACCCATCCCCTATACACCCAGGGCTTATACACCCATCCTCTGTGCACCCAGGCCCTATACACCCATCCCCTATACACTTGGCCTCATATAGATACAGAGCTCGTAGAGACCCAGCCCCTATACCCCCTATACAGACGATGCTTATACAAACACCATCCCCACACACGGCCCTTATGGACCCCCCCCATAGGCTCAGTCCCTACACCACCCCTGTACCCCCAGCTCCTTCCCATATATCCCTGTGCTCCGTGCATGCACAGCCCCCCCCCCCATCTTTCACAGACCCCTCTATATGTTCCGGTCCTTCACAGACACCCCTATATATTCAGATCCTTTATGGACACCCCTATACACTCTTTGTGCACCCCTGTCCCCCGATTCTTTACACACACCCCCACCCCATATGCTCAGCCCCTGCGTGTAGGTCCTCTCTGCCCTCAGATCCTTTATGTGCACCCCCTATGCATCCTCCCCCTTCCCCTACACCCCTGTAAATCCCTCTCCCCCCATCCCCATCCTGTACTCCCCAGCCCCCTCCCCGTCCATGTCGGGGGCTGGGTTGGGGGTGATATGGGTGGGTTATTCCCCTCCCCCTCCTCTCCCCCCAACCCCCCCCCGGCCCCCCCAGTTTCCCCCCCCCCCCCAGTCCTGCATTATTCATGGTCCCAATTAGCGCCCGCCCGCCGGCCCCGGCCTCGTTGTTTCATGACCCGGGGCGATCGCAGCGCCGACCCAGCGCCCCCCCCCCTCCTTCCTTACCCCCAGACCCCCCCCTCCCCAGCCCCGGGCCCCCCCGGCCCGGATCGATGCGGGGATCAATGGGGCCGCTTTGATCCGCCGGCCCCGGCAGGAGTTGAGGGGGGGGGGGGCGGTGGGGGGTGGTGTAGGACGGACAGACAGACGGATGTGTGTGCAGCCCCCCCCCCCCATAGAGCAGTATAGAGCCCCTCCATATGCAGCTATAGGTGGTATGTGAACCCCCCATATGAAGTTATCGGTGCAACAAAGCCCCCCATACAATGCCATAACGCCCCCTCCCCCCCCCCCCCCCGAGCAGTATACAGCCCCCTATAAGCACCTGTAGGTGTTGTACAACCTGCCAGATGCAGCTATAGGCGGTACATGGACCCCCATTAAGCAGCTCCCTCCCCAGATGCAGCCCCCCCCCAGATGCAGGTATATCCCCTACCCCACTCCGAGCATTAAGCAGCCCCCTATATGCAGATATAGGTGTTATATGGACCCCTATAAGCAGCTATAGGTGCCATGCAGCTCCCCCTCATAAGCAGATACAGGTGGTACCCAGCACCTCCTGGCCGGTGGATATGTGTATAGGGTACATACAGGTGTCTATAGGAAGTGAGGCGGGCCATATGGGTGATATCGGGGGGGGGGGGGGGGGGCAATTTATGGGGGGACACACGCACACTATTGGGAGGGAGGGTTACAGATGATATATGGGGAGCAGGGGGGGAGCCATACAGCTATAGGAACCATATAGGGGGTGGGGGCCAAATGGATGATCTATAGGGGGTGGGGGGGCACACATGGACGATCTTATGGGGGGGTGGGAGCGGTCCCGCGCCTCCCTGGGGCCCTGGGAGGGGGGGAAAGGGGAGGGGGGGTGTCCCGGGGCCCCCAGATCAAAGCGCGGCGCCGCGGGGAGGATCCGGTGAGAAGACGTTGGGGGGGGGGGGGGGGATGGTGATGGGGGGGAATCCCGGGGGGTCGAGGGGGGCGGGGACGGCGTAATTAACCATTAGAGGGTGATTAATGCGGCTGGGCTGGCGATGAAAGGGGCGGGGTGGGGGGGAGTTGTCTGACTCGCAGCACACGGCTGGCACACGCGTGTGTGCGCGGGTGACACGCGTGCCCAGCACCAAGGGGTGCACACGGCTGCACACACGCGTGTGTAAATGCATGACACACGTGCACACAGTTGCACCCACGCATGTTCAGACCCACACACGTACAAGGTGACCCCAAGCCATGCACACACATGTGCAACACCAGGTGACCCCTGACCTCCCCGCGTCCTTTCGTATCCACAGGTCCCTATGCAGCCCCCCCCCCCCCCCCCCCTTCCCCCCCGGGGACCCCACATGCTTTCGGCACCGCCACAACACCCGCAAGCCCCCACAGCCCCCGCAGCCCCAGCGTTCCCCGCAGCCCCCGCGGCCCCTGCGGCCCCCACGGCCCCCGCAGCCCCTGCTCCATCTTTCTTCATTTGGAGCCACTTTAGTCCTGACGCCACTTTTATTTAAAGCGTTTCGCCTGCGCGGGCTCGAATGGCGGCGAAGGGGGGGAGTGCTGGGTAACGCCAGATAAGGGGGTGAAGCTGGGATATGGGAGTAAAGCAGGATACGGGAGTAAAACCAAGGTGGTGGTGTAAAGCCAGGATGCAGGCGTGAAGCCGAAGCATCCCCGCAAAGCCGAGACGCTGGAGTAAAAGCAAGATACTGGTCCAGCGTCAGGATGTGGGGGGTAAAGCCGGGATACAGGGGTAAAGCCAAGGTGGTGGTGTAAAGTCAAGATGTGGGGGTAAAGCAGGGGTGCTCGGGTAAATCTGGAATGTGGTTGTAAAGCCAAAGTGCCAGCAAAGAGCTGGGATGAGGGTGTAAAGCAGGGCTGCTGGGGTAAAGCCAGGATGTGGGTGTAAAGCCGAAGAACCCATGCAGAGGCAAGAAACTGGTACAAGAGCAAGACGCTGGTGTAAAGCCAAAGCACTGGTGCAAGGGCACGATGCTGGAATAAAAGCAAGGTGCTGGTGCAAGAGCAAGGGCTTGGGATAAAGCCGAGGGGCTGGGGTAAAGCCAAGGGGCTGCGGTAAAGCCAGAGCACCGGTGCAAGGGCAAGATTCCAGTGTGAGGGCCAGATGCTGGTGCAAAAGCAAGACAGGGGTGTAAAGGCAAAGCACCAGTGTAAAAACAATTTAGTGCAAGGGCACAATGCTGGTGTAAATCCAAGGTGCTGGTGTAAAGTGTAACAGTGGTGCCAGGACAAGACGTCGGTGCAAGGTTGAGGTGCTCGGGGTGAAGCCGCAGCAGTGGCAGAAAAAACAACCCAGCTGGGCAAGGCGATGGTGTAAAATCAGGATGCTGGTGCAGTGCTGAGGTGCTGGGATGAAAATAAAATGCTGGGATAAAGGTAAAATGCTGGGATAAAAGTAAAATGCTGGGGTAAAGGTAAAATGTTGGGGTAAAAGCAAAGCTCTGGTGCAAGGACAGGACCTGGGGACACAATCGGTTGATGGTGCTGAGCCAAATACTGGTGGTAAAGCCACAGCATGGATGCAGAGCCGAGCGGCTGGCACAACGCCAAGAGGCTGGTGCAAAGGCAAAGCATCGGTGCAAAAATCAGAGCATTGGGGGGAAATCAGAGCGTTGGGGAAAAACAAAGCGTTGGTGCAAACCGAAAGCGTTGGTGCAAACCCAAAGCGTTGGTGCAAGGGCGATGGTGGGAAGGCCAAGAAGCCGACGCGAGGGTGCGGTGCCAGGGTAACACCAAAACGCTGGTGTAAAGGCAAGATGTGGGTGCAAAGCCCTGGTGCTGGTGCAGAGCAAAGGGGGAGCGGGGCCAGGGTGTCGGTGCAAAGCTGAGACATCGGTGCAACACCGAGATGCCGGTGTAGAGCTGAGAGACCAGAGCGGAGCCGAGATGTTGGTATAAAGTGCAGGTATTGGTGTAAAGCCAAGATGTTGGTGTGATACCAAGATAGCAGCGCGATGCTGAGGTGCCAGCACGGAGCCGAGACAGCAGCGCAACAACCGAGATGCTGGTGAGATGCTGTTGTGAAACCAAGATGTTGGTGTAAAGCCAAGGTGTTGGTGTAAAGCTGATGTGCAGGTGTAAAGCCGAGGTGTTGGTGTAAAGCCAAGACACCAGCACAAAGCTGAGATATCAGCATGAACATGAGACATCGGTGCCACGCGGAGATGCCGGCGCGATCGCGAGACACCGGGCGTAAAACCAGGACACAGGTGTAAAGCTGAGACCCTGGTGTGAAGCCAAAATGCTGGGTGTAAAGTCAAGGTGTTGGTGCCAAGCTGACACTGGCGTGAAGGTGAGATGTCGGTGCGACACCGAGATGCTGGTGAGATGCTGTCAGGAAGCTGAGATGCTGGTGTGATGCCGAGATGCCGGCACAGCATCCAGACACCGGCACAGAACCGAGACGCTGGTGTGAAGCCAAGGTGTTGGTGTAAAGCCCAGGTGTTGGTGTAAAGCCCAAGTGTTGGTGTGAAGCCGAAACACCAGCACAAAGCTGAGACATCAGCGTGAACGTGGGATATTGGTGCCACACGGAGAAGCCGGCGTGAAGCCAAGACACCGGGCGTGAAAGCAGGACACAGGTGTAAAGCTGAGACCCTGGTGCAAAGCCCAGGTGTTGGGGCAAAGCCCAGGTGTTGGTGTAAATCCGAGCCACCGACACAAAGCCGGGCCGCCACCGCAATGCCGGGGGCGACGCCAAGCGCTGCCGCCCGGGGGTACCCGGCACTGAGTGATTCAGGGGTTCGGCTGTGGCACCAGGGGGTGCCCCGAGGGTCCCGGAGGCGCCCGAGGGTCCCGGCGGTGCCGCGGCGGAGGGTGACGCCGAGGAGCGGCCGCTAATTCCCGGCATCGATCAGGCAGGATGAGAGCAATAAATTATTGTGACAAGATGCAACTCCCGCGCCGATCGATCTGGCGCTCGGCGGCCGCGCTCCGGCACCGGCACCGCGGCCGCACACGCGTGGGGACGCGGGGAGGGGGGTTACAGGGTGCACGAGAACACAGAGCAAGGGAACACGGAACGTTGGGGGTGCACGGGGTGAGGTTGAGCAGAGCACGTATGGCCGGGCATGCAGCGCACACGTGGACGAGTGTGCAGAACACACGTGTGCGAAACATGCGTGTGCAGAGCACACGTGCCCAGGCGTGCAGAGCACGCACGCATAAGTGCATGGAAAGTGCTTGCAAGGGTGAGCTGAGAACAAGCTTGAGGGCTTGCAGAGCACAAGTGCCTACACGTGTAGAGCATACGTGTAAAAGCATGTAGAGTGTGCCCATAACAGGTGTGCAGAACACACGTGCACAGGTGAGCAGAGCACACGTGCAAAGACATGCAGAGCATTCGTACCCAGGCACGCAGAGCACACGGGTAAGGGTGTGCAGAGCACGTGTGCCCAAGCGTGCAGAGCACACACATACAGGGGTATAGGGCACATGTGCCCAGGTGTGCAGAGCACACGTGTGAAGGCATGCAGTGCACATATGCCTAGGCATGCAGCGCACACACACAGACACACACGTAACGATGTGTAGAGCACACATGTAAGGGTGTGCAGAGCACACATAAGTGACCGTGTGGAGGGTGCTTGCAAGGGCAAGAAGAGCACAGGCACGAGTGTGCACAGAGCACACGTGTGCAGGACACACGTGCCCGGCATACGAGGCTCACATGTACGGGCGTGCCGAGCACACGTGAGCAGGCGCTCAGAGCACACGTGTAAGAGCATGCAGGGCACACGTGCAAAGACGTGAGGAGCATGCGTGTGAGGGCACGTAGAGCACGCGTGCCTGGCCATGCAGAGTGACACGCGTGTGCAAACGGGGAGCACAGTGGGTGTGTGAACCTTGCGCTGGCACACAGCCAGACGTGTGCGGCCGCATGCGCGAACTCACCTGGCACCAACACCTCCTCCTCCCCTCCCAAACCACTTGGCAATTTGGGGTCCCCACCACTGCCGCAGCCCCACCATGCGTCGCGCTCAGAGCTTCTCCCTCGGTTTTGGGTTCAAACCGGCTGATCTTGGGCCAACGAGGAGGCCCAGTTGCTCCCAACACCCCCAGTCTGCGGCACTGGGGGGAGTGCAGAGCCGGCGGCACACGCGTCGCGCGCTTGGCGGTGGTGGTGGTGGTGATGTGCACACGCGTGTGTCCCCGCACTGCTCTGCACCCCAGTCACGCATCCCGCGCCGCATTGTGCAGCTCCCCCCCCCCCCCCCCCCCCCACTATAGGACTGGGCTTATGGGTTCTATAGGGTTGTGGGGTTGATAGGGTTATGGGGGGGTGGGTCAGGAGGTCCACAGGGCCTTGAGTCTGGGGGTGTGCAGGGTCCAGGGGTCTCTGGGATCTATAGGGATCTATAGGGTCTATGGGGTTTGCAGTGCCTATGGAGCTTAAGGGATGGAGAGGGGGAGCTATGGGATCTATAGGGTCTATGTGGGTGTACGGGTTGGGGTCTCTTAGGGTACATAATGTTGAGGATGTTATATGGGACCTATAGCATCTTTAGGGGGTTCGCGGGGTATTGGGGGGGTCTGTGAATGGGATTGGTGGGGTTTAAGTGCTGGTGGTCTATGGGGTCCTTTAGGGAATATAGAGTTGGGGGCTGCGATGGCTACAGGGGGCATAGGAACTATAGGGGCTGGGGGGGGGGGTGTTAGAGGGTCTATAGGAGCCATACAGGTTGTAGGAACTACAGGGATTTATGGGGTCTATAGAGGCTTTAGGACCCATAGGATTACAGGAGCTATGGGGGGGCTACAGGGGCTATGGGGCCATTAGGATCTAGGGGGGGGGGGCAGTAGGCTCTATAGGAGCTATAGGGGCTATGTGAGCTATAGGACTACAGAGGCCATGGGGGGGGTCATGGGGCTATAGGGGCCGTAGGGTCTGTAGGTGCCATTAGGGCTAAGGGGGAGCAGAGGGCTACAGGTGCCGTCGGGGCTATAGGGGCCATAGGGGAGCCATGAGGCTATAGGGTGGCCGTGGGGCCATAGACGCCCCACGGGGCTATAGGGGCCATAGGGTCTATAGGTGCTATAGGTGCCGCAGGGCCGGCCCGCGGGCGCTGATGGATTCCCCGCCGTTGTCTCTTAATCTCCGGAGCGATCGATTCGCTATTTCCCTTTGTTGCCAGAAACTTCGATCCTGGCCGGGGCCGGGAGTGGGGCCGGGGGCGGGTGGCGGGGGGAATGGGGCGGGGGTGGTGGTGGAGGAGAGTGTAGGAGGGGAGCATAGGGGAGCCCGGGGCGAGGGGGACTCAGACTGAGCTGCCCCGAGGCCACGGCGATGGGCTCTAGGGGGACCGGAGATGGGGGAGCCCGGGGGGGGGGTGCCCGGGCAGAGCCGCCCCGAGGCCAAGGAGATGAGCGCGGGGGAACAGGAGGAGCAGGGGGAGCTCGGGTGCAGCCGCCCTGAGGCCACGGCGATGGGCGCAGCGGAACGAGAAAGAGGGGAGCCGCGGGGGCGGGGGGGGGGGGGGGGGGGGGGGGGGAAGTCGCCCCGGGGACGCGGAGATGGGCGCGGGGGGAACCGGAGCAAGGGGAGCCCGGGGGGAGCCCAAGCAGAGCCGCCCCGAGGCCACGGCGATGGGCGCCGGAGAACGGGGGTAGCGGCGGGAGGAGGGGGGTGTGTGCCCCGAGGCGACGAAGATGGGTTTTGGGGGACGGGAAAAGAGGGGACGGGACACGCGGGATCCGGTACCTTCGCGAGGAAACTTCGCAACTCACCGCGGGGCGACTCCGCATGGGGCCCGGGGCAGGGGGGGCGGCGGGGCCGGGGCCGGGGCCGCTCCCGGGTGTCGGCGCCAGCCTAGGAAATCCGTGGCATCCGCACCGGGATAACGGGGAGGGAGCCGGGATGGAGCCGGGACAGCGGAGCCGGGGTGGAGCAACCAGGGTAGGGATGGAGCGGGGATAGAACCGGGATAACGGGGATGCTGGGGCCGGGAGAGCAGGGACGGAGGGACCGGAGTCGGGGGGAGTGGAGATGCAGGGACCGGGATAACGGGAATGGAACGGGAACGGCGGGGATGGAGGGACCCGGAGAGAGGGGATGGTGGCCGGAGTCGGTAGATGCAGGGACTGGGATGACGGAGGTGAAGCTGGGACAACGGGGATGGAGCGACAGGAGTCGTGGGGAGCGGGAATGGAACCGGGAGGAGCCGGGACAACGGGGATGCAGGGACCGGAGTCGGGGGGAGCGGGGATGGAGGGATGGAAGAAGCAGGGATGCAGGGATCTGGGGGTGAAAGGATCGGAGGTAGGGGAGATGGAACCGGGACAGCGGGGATGCGGGATCCGTGTCGAAGGGACTGGGACAGAGGGAATGGAGAGAGTGGGGATGCAGGGAGCGGGGATGGAAGGACCGGGACGGCGGGGATGGACTCGGTGCAAGGGGGATGCAGGGAGTGGGGTCGGGGGGAGCTGGACCAGGGAGATCGGAAGGAGCAGGGATGGAGGGAACAGGATCGGGGATGGAGTGAGCGGGGATGAAGGGAGCGGGGAAGGAAGGACCAGGACAGCGGGGATGGACTTGGGGCAGGGGGGATGAGGGATCGGGGTCAGAGGGATCGAAAAGAGCGGGGACAGAGGCAGCGGGACAGGGGGGACAGAGGTGTGCGGGAAGGAGCCGGGGCAAGCGGGGATGGAGGGAGCGAGGGAAGCGGGATCGGGGATAGAGGGAGCGAGGGAAGAGGGATCGCGGATGGAGGAAGCAAAGGAAGCGGGACCGGGGATGGAGGGAGCGGGTCTGAGGTCGAAAGGATCGGGGATGCAGGGAACGGGGATGGAGGGTCCGGTATCAGGGTCTGTGGGGATGGAGGGACCAGGGATGGAGGGATGGGGGTCGGTGAGGATGGAGCGTCCGGGGTCGGGATCTGTGGGGATGGAGGAATCGGTGGGATCGGGGTCGGCGGGGATGGAGGGAGCAGGGATGGAGGGAGCAGGGTCGGAAAATAGGGGTGGAAGGATCGAGGACAGAGGGTCCGGGATCGTCAGCGATGGAGGGATCGGGGTCGGCGGGAATGGAGGGAGCGGGGATGGAGGGAGCAGGGTCGGAAAGATCGGGATGGAGGGATCGGGGCAGCGGCGGCGGGAGAAGAAGGAGGGAGGGAGAGAAGAGGAGAGAGGGATGGAGGGAGCGGGCAGGGAGGGAGGGAAGGAGGGAGCGGGGCAGGGGAGAGGGGAGGAGAGAGGGACGGGGCAGGGGGGAGGGAGGGAGTGAAGGAGGAGGGGAGGAGGGATGGATGGAGCGGGGCAGAGGGTGGAGGAGGAGAGGAGGGAGCGGAGAAGGGGATGAGGGAGGGATGCAGGGATGGAGCGGGGCAGAGGATGGAGGGAGTGGGGCAGGGATGGAGGGAGTGGGGCAGAGGGTGGAAGGAGTGGGGCAGAGGGTGGAGGAGGAGAGGAGGGAGAGAAGGGGGTGAGTGAGGGATGCAGGGATGGAGAGGGGCAGAGGATGGAGGAGGGAAGAGGGGAACAGGACCCCGAGGAGGGATGTGGGGATGGAGGGAGCAGAGGAGGACACAGAAGAGGGATATAAGGATGAAGGAAGTGGGGCAGGATCGAGAGGATGGATACAGGGATGGAGGGAGCAGGGATTGGGGTGCAGGAGGGATGCAGGGATGAGAGGAGTGGGGAAGGACCTGGAGGAGGGATGCGAGGATGGGCAGAGAGGGAAGGGGATGCAGGAGAGATGCGGGGCTGGTGGGATGTGGGGACAGAGGGATGCAGGGGACGGAGAGCCGCGGAAAAGGAATGCAGGAGGGACGTGAGGCCAGAGGGATGCGGGGCGGGAGGGATGCGGGGCCGGAGGGATCTGGGACTGGTTGGATGCGGGGGCAGAGGGACGTGGGAAAGGGATGCAGGAGGGGTATGGGGACAGAGGGACGCGGGGACAGAGGGACGATGGGACAGAGGGACGCGGGGACAGAGGGTTGTGGGGCTGGAGGGATGCAGGGACAGAGGGACGCGGGGACAGAGGGACGCGGCGGCAGCGCGGGGTTTAAGTAGCGGCCGAGCGGGCGGCGGATCGATGGATATAATTTTCCTCAAACTCGGAAAATAAAGTTCATCGCTGATCAAATTTGAAAACAGATGTGGCGGCGCGGCCCGGAATGGGCTTCGATCCGGGGGCGAGGGGCGAGCGCGCCATCCCCCGCTCACACGCGTGTGCAGGGGCACGCGGGAGGGCTGCACGGGGCCAGGCGCTGCACACACGCGTGTGCAAACATGTGCATGCAAGGAGGGAGATCCACGGGGCGAGGAGACCGAGGGCCTGGCACACGTGTTGTGCAATGACACACGCGGAGGAGCCTGGCCTTGCACACACAGCCGGTGAGCACCCCATGCCCGGCTTGCACGTGGGCACAGGCTGGCAGCACACACGCTGGTGTGTTGCGCATGTGTGTGCCCTGTGCCCGTGCTCCTGCACACGTGTGAGTCCGTGCACACGTGACCCTGCACACACGCGTGACCTTGCTCACAGACCTGTACACACACTGGAGCCCCCGCAGACACACACGTGTCTCTGCACACACATGCGTGCCCTTGCACATGTGAACCCCTGCACTCATATGGGAGCCCCTGCGTGCGTGTCCCTGCACACGCGTGTGCCCCTACACATGGCCCCAAACACACACGTGTGCCATTGCACACACGTGCCCGCACACGCATGCCGTGAGACATCCCCAAGCAGGGGCCTCGTTAGCAGAGGTTAAATGAGGAGAAGATCCGGGGGGAGAGGAGGCACCCCACATTTATGGGTCTGGGGGAGGGGGACATTCCACACCCCAGATCTCATCGTTGTTGGGGGGGGCGGGGTTTTTACCCCATATTTGGGGTCTGGAGGAGACCCTTTTGCACCTCAAACTCGTTATGGGAGGGTCCTTCCCTTTTGGGGCTGGGGGCCCCCCATTTTGGGGCTGGGGTCACCCTCCCATCACTGACTTAATTTCAGGACACCCCCCCCTTTGCTTTCCTCCAGGGTCCCCCCCATTCTGTCGCTCCCCCTCCCCCCCACTTTTCTCTAGGTTTCCTCCCCCAATCCCAGCCCCCCCATTCTGCCTGGTGGTCCGCAGACAGGGGTCCCCCCAATTCCTGACCCACCCTCTCCCCCCTTTTTTTATTGGACACGCCCCCCTCAATCTGTCTCGAGGTCCCCTCCCCTTGCTCTGGGGACGCCAAATCTCTACCCCCCCTGCCTTTGCTCTGGGGTCCCCCCCATCCTCTCCCCTGGCCCCAGCTTCCCATTTGCTCTGGGCCTCCCCCATCCCTGTGTCCCCGTCCCCCCCCCATCCCAGTGGTCCGCAGGTGAGGGTCGTCCCCCCCACCCCTTTACTCTGGGGTCCTCTCATCCTCTCTCACGGCCCCAGCCCCCTTTTTGCTCTGTGGCCCCCCTCATCCAAGTGTCCCCCCCATCCCAGTCGTCCTCAGGTGGGGATCCTCCCGCTTTGCTCTGGGCCCCCCATCCCTGTCCCTCCCTCTTTGCTCTGGGGTCCCCCTATCCTCTCTCCTGACCCCAATCCCCCCTTTGCTCTGTGCCCCCCCCCCCCCCCCCCCCCCCGTGGTTCCCCACTCCCCATCCCGGTGGTCCGCAGGCAGGGTCCCCCTCCTTCCTTTGCTCTGGGGTCCCCCTATTCTGTCTCAGAGTCCCAGCACCCCCAATCCTCTCTCACAGCCACAGCCCCCTCTTTGCTCTGGGGTCCCCCTATCCTTTCTCCTGGCCCCAGTCCCCCCTTTGCTCTGTGCCCCCCCCCGTCCCCGTGTCCCCCCCCCCCCCCCCCCCCCCCCATCCCGGTGGTCCGCAGGCGGGGGTCCGGGCGGGAGCCGCCTGTGTTTTCGTATCTGTCTGCTCTCCTGGAATTATGAAAAATACCCCATCGACAGCGCGGCTCAGCTTCGATTACGGCAGATAGGACATGACAGCCCCCGATCAATAGCAGGCCCGGCCTATAAAGTGTCAAGTAATGAATCAATTTCGACTAAATTTTCCATTTTTCAGGGGCCGTTCGCCGAGAGAAGAATATCCTCTTTGTAAAGATATTATTATCGATTGCGGCGGCAATTTGACATCAGGGGTAGTTAATTCCACTCAGAATAAAATTGAAAACACTTGAGAGCGGGGAGAGAGAGGGAGAGACAAAGGAGAACGGTGGGTGGGGGGGGGGGGGGGGGAGAGGGATGGGATGGATGGACGGAGGGACAGCCGCGGGACGGACGGAGGGATGGGGGGTGATGGAGGGGTAAGGGGGGAGGCGGGGACGAGGGGGTGGAGGAGTGAGAAGGGGGTGATGGGAGGAGAAGGGAGAGAAGGGGGTGATGGGGGCACTGGGGGTGATGGGGGGTGAGGATGGATAGAGGGATAAGGGGGTGATGGGGAGTAAAGATGGATACAGGGATAAGGGGGTGATGGGGAGATGAGGGGGTGATGGAGGTACTGGGGGTGATGGGGGGTAATGGGGTGATGGGGGGGTGAAGATGGATACAGGGATAAGGAGGTGATGGAGAGATAAGGGGGTGATGGAAGGATAAGGGAGGGCACTGGGATAAATGGGGATTCAGGGATAAGGGGGTGGTGGAGGTGTTGAGAGGAGACGCGAGGATAAGGGGGTGTTGGAGGATAAGGGGTGATGGAGGATAGGAGGGATAAAGGGATAAGGGGGTGATGGAGGGATTATGGGGGGTGGGCATGGGGATAAATGGGGATACAGGGATTAAGGGGTGGTGGAGAGCTAAGGGGGGACGTGGAGATGAAAGGGGGGATGCAGGAATAAGAGGGTGATGGAGGGATAAAGGGGGTCATGGGTGGATAAGGGGGGATACAGGGATAAGGGGGGACACCAGGGTAAAGGGGACACCAGGATAAAGGGGAGATGGGAGGGATAAGGGGGGTGATGGGAGGGATAAGGGGGGTGATGGAGGGTGAGGGGGTGTGGGGACACAGATAAACCAGGGAGGGAGAAGGCGATGGACGGACGGACGGACGGACGGATGGATGGATGGATGGATGGATGGATGGATGGATGGATGGATGGATGGATGGATGGATGTTGGAGCTGGAGGCCGAGGGGTGCAGAGGGATCATTGAGGCTGGGACAGGAGGACAGGCAGGACAGACGGACACGGGAGGGAGGCCGATGGAGACAGCCGGGCCTTGGCCTCTGCTCAGCCCCATCCCCACCCTGGCACTTCCCAGTGGAAATCGGCCCGGGATGGACACAGGGACGGGATGGGGGTCCCCACCCGAGGGTCTCCTGAGGTGATGGGGAGGGTCTGGCTGCTCCCCACCCCAGAACACTTCCCAGCATCCCGCAGCATCCCGCATCCTGGATCCTGGATCATCCCGGAGCATCCCGGAGCATTCTGCATCCCACATCATGCATCCCAGAGCATCCTGCATCGCACAGCATCCCACATCCTGCATCCCAGAGCATCCCACATCCTGCATCCCAGAGCAACTCGCAGCAGCCCAGAGCATCCTGCATCCTGCAGCATCTCGCATCCCACATCCTGCATACCAAAGCATCCCAGATCCTGCACCCCAGAGCATCCTAGAGCATCCCGCATCCCGCATCCTGCATCCCAGAGCAACCCACAGTATCAAACAGCATCCCACATCCCACATCCTGCATCCTAGAGCATCCCAGAGCATCCCTCGACATCCCACATTCCACCCCCCACTCCCCACATCCCGCACCCCAAATCCCACCCCACAGCATCCCACACCCCACATCCCACACCCCATATCCCACCCCAGAACACCCCACAGCGTCTTGTACTCTACATCCCACCCCACATCCTGTACCCCACATCCCACCCCCCACATCCCACCCCATCACCCCATGGCACCTGTACCCCACATCCCACATCCTGTACCCACAACCCACCCCACATCCCCCCATAGCCCACACCGCACATCCTGCACCCCATATCCCACCCCATGGCACCCCACACCCCACATCTCGCACCCCTCATCCCACCCCAGAACACCCCAAAGCATCCTGTACCCCACATCCCACCCCACATCCCGTACCCCATACCCCACCCCACACCCCACATCTCGCACCCCTCATCCCACTCCAGAACACCCCAAAGCATCCTGTACCCCACATCCCACCCCACATCCCGTACCCCATATCCCACCCCATGGCACCCCACACCCCACATCTCGCACCCCATATCCCACCCCAGAACACCCCACGGCATCCTGTACCCCACATCCCACCCCACATCCTGCACCCCATATCCCACCCCATGGCACCCCATACTCCCTACCCCCCCGCCCCAGCCCCGGGCAGGGGTTCCCCCCGTTCCGGACACCCCAAGCCCCCCCTCTCCGCGTGATCCGGGACGATGAATCTTTCATGAGCGATTTGCGCCGCCGCCCCGCGTTGTTTAATGTTTCAATTTGGCGGCAGCAAACATTCAATCAGGCGGATGAACTGGTTAATGCGCCCATCGCTCAACCTGTCGCCCCGCTAACGGGACCCCCACCCACGCGTGGGGCCCCCCCAGAGCCCCCCCAAAACTCCCGTGGGGGCCCAAAACGGGTCCCGATCGGGTCCCGAAGGTCCCATCCTGCGCACAAACTGGTTCATCACCCATCACCCAACCTGTCACCCCACTGCCGGGACCCCCTGTGGAATGCCCACCCACTCACGGGGACCCCCACCCACGCACAGACCCCCCCCTCCCCAAAGCTCCCCGCATCCCAGTGGGGTCCCAATGGGGTCCAAAACGGGTCCCAAAATTCCATCCAATGGATAAATAGGTTAATCTCCCACGGCCCAATCTGTCACCCCACTGCTGGGACCCCCATGGGACCCCCACCCACTCACTGGGACCCCCACCCACACGCGGGATCCCCCCCAAAGTTCCCCACGTCCCAATGGAGTCCCAAAGGGGTCCCAGAAGTTCCATCCAATGGATGACCTGGTCCATCATCCATCACCCTCTGCCGGGACCCCCACCCACCCACGGGACCCCCCCATATCCCCCCGGGTCCCCAGGGCATCCCGGCTGCGATCTGGGGCAGCACGGGCACGGGAGTGGGGTGCGCAGGGGGTGGGGATGGGGACAGGACAGATGGACGGAGACAGGACAGACGGACAGGACTGGGGGACACAGGGATGGGACACACGGACAAGACAGACGGACACAGGGATGGGACACAGACACACGACAGGAAACAGGACGGGACACACAGACTCACAGCAGGGTCTGGGGCGGGGGGCTTGAGGGGAGCTCTGTCTGTCTGTCTGGGGGCTAAGTCTGTCCCGGGGGTCTCTGTCTGGGGGGGGGGCTCTGTCTGTGCCGGGGGGGGGGCTGTGTCTGCCTGGGGGTGCTCTCTCTGACCGGGAGGGCTCTGTCTGTCTGAGAGAGGGAATGTCTGTCTGTCCGGAGGGGGGGGGTCTGTCTATCGGGGGGGGGGGGGGGGGGGGGGCGGGGGTTCGGGGGGGGGGGGGTCTGTCTAGGGGAGGGAGGCTCTGTCTGGATGCGCCCCGTCCCCTTCTTAATTGTTCGGCACTGATTAACGGCGCCGTTCGAGCGGGGGAGGGGGAGAGCGGGATGGGAAGAGGGGGGCGCGGGGGGGCACCCAGGAGTGCGGGACCCCCCCTGGGGAATGGGGGAAGGGCGGGGCGAGTGGAGGGTTCCCGGGTGGGGGGGCTCATCCAGGCTGGGGGCGAGGGGGGGGGTGTCCCGGTGCAGGGGGGGGGGTCAGGGTCGGTCTCAGGGGGGAGGTCCTTGTGCCTTTGCGGGGGCGGGGGGGTGTCGGTCGTTGCGGGGGGCGGGTCCCTGTGCGGGGGGGCAGGGGAGCGGGGGGGGGGGACGGGGGGTGTTTCACTGGGCGGGGGGGAGGGGGGGGGGGGGGCTGGGTCGATCAGTGGGTGGGGGTCCCTGTGCCGTTGCGGAGGGGTCGTTGCAGTGGGATCCGCGGGGGGGGTGGGGGGTGGGGGCGGCAGCGAAGCGGGGGTCCCTGTGCGGAGGGGGGGGGGTCGGGCGGGGTCGGTTGGGGGGAGTCGGGGTGTCGCCGCAGTCAAGGGGGGGGGGTCTCGGTTCGGGGGGGTCCCGGTGCGGGGTGGAGGTCCCTGTGCGGGGGTGGGTGTCGATCGTTGCGGGGGGTGGTCTCAGGTCTCGGGGCGGGGTGAAGAGGGGGGGGGGTCCCGGCACCGGGGCGGGGGGGGGGGGGGGGGGGGTGTCTCGGTGCGGGGGAGGCGGTCGTTGTAGGGGGTCGCTGAGAGGAGGAAAGGGGGGGGGGAAGCAGCGGAGCGGGGGTCCGGTGGAGGGGGCGACGGAGGTGTCGGTCGTTGCGGGGGGGGGGTCATGGTGGGGGGGGGGGTCCCTGTGCGGGGGGGGGCAGCGGAGCGGAGCGGCCGCCGCGCTGATCAATATTCGATTTAGGTGCTAATTCGCCGCCGCCGGAGCTGTCAGCGGGTGATGGATGGGGGGCGGCGGGGGGCGCGGGGGGGGCGCGGGGGGGGGGGCAGGAGGGGAGGGCAGGGCGCTGGGGGGGGGGCTCTGAGGGGCGGGGGGGGCTCAGAGGGGAACGAAGGGGAAGGGGGCAAGATGGGGGGGGTGAGGAGAGGGTGGGGGGGATGCGGGGGGCGAGGGGGGGGCAGGAGGGGAGGGTAGGGCGCTGGGGGGGGGCACTGGGGGGCGGGGGGCAGGAGAGGAGGGGGGCGAGAGGGGGGGTACGATGGGAGGGGGGACATGAAGGGGGGGCAGGAGGGGGAGCAGGAGGGGAGGGCAGAGCTCTGGGGGGGGCACTGAGGGGCGGGGGGGCGAGGAGGGGAGGGGAACGAAGGGGGGGAGGGTGGGGGGGGAAGGAGGGGAGGGCAGAGCTCGGAGGGGCACTGAGGGCGAGGGGGGCGAGGAAGGGAGGGCAACGAAGGGGGGGAGGGGGGGCGACGGGGGGGGCAGGAGGGGAGGGCAGAGCGAGGGGGGGCACTGAGGGGCGGGGGGGGGGGGAGGAAGGGAGGGGAACGAAGGGGGGGCGGGGGGGCCAGGGGAGGGGAGGGGAGAGGGGCGACGGGGGGGCAGGAGGGGAGGGCAGAGAGCTGGGGGGGGCACTGAGGGCCGGGGGGGCGAGGAGGGGAGGGGAAGGAAGGGGAGGGGGGGAGGATGGGGGGGCGAGGGGTGTCACGAAGGGAAGGGGGGGCGAGGGGAGTGGGGACATGAAAGGGGGGGCAGTAGGGGGGGCGAGGGGGGGGCAAGAGGGGAGGGCAGAGCGCTGGGGGGGGCACTGAGAGGTGGGGGAGGGGGACGGGGGGGCACGAAGGGGGGAGGGGGTCAGGATGGGGGGGGAGAGAGAGGGGGAGCACGAAGGGGGGGGGCACTAAAGGGAGAGGGGGCGGGGGGGGGGGGGGCATAGGGGTGGGAGCCCGTGGTAAAGGGGACCCCATCACAGCCCCTCCTGCCCCCGGGGACCCCAAAACTGGGGTGGGATCCCCCAAACCAGGGTAAAGGACCACCAACCATCTCCTCCCGCCCCTGGGAACCCCAAAACCAGGGTAAGAGGACCCCAAACCGGGTAGGGGGACCCCCAAACCAAGGTAAGAGACCCCCAACCAGACCCTCCTGCACTTGGGGACCCCACAACTGGGGTGGGGACCCCCCAAACTAGGGTAAAGGACCCCCAACCATCCCCTCCCACCCCTGGGAACCCCAAAACCAGGCTAAACGACCCCCCCCCCCCAAACCGGGCTGGGGACCCCAAAACCAAGGTAAGAGACCCCCAACCAGACCCTCCTGCACTTAGGGGACCCCAAAATTGGGATGAGGACCCCCCCAGACCAGGATAAAGGATA
>JAUMJJ010001001.1:17500-30683 GCA_033556795.1 Tapera naevia | reverse complement strand
GGTACCGGGGGGGGGGAGATGGGGATGGGGAGGAGTACCGGGTACCGGGGTGGGGGGGGAGTACCGGGTACCGGGGGAGGGGGAGTACCGGGGGAGGGGGAGTACCGGGTACCGGGGGGGAGATGGGGATGGGGAGGGAGTACGGGTACCGGAGGGGGGGGGGGGGGGGGGGGGAGATGGGGAAGAGGGGGGGATGGAGGGGGGGGGGAGGGGATGGGGGGGGAGATGGGGGGAATTGGGATGGGAGGATGGGAATGGGGGAGAGGGGGATGGGAGGGAGAACGGGGGATGGGGGGATTGGGGGGGGCATCTCTCCATCCCCCAATCCCATCTCTGTCCCCCAAACCCCTTTCTCCACCCCCAAATCCCCTCTGGTGCCCCCCAAACCCCTTCCACCACCCTCAGACCCCTCTGGGTGCCCCCCCAAACCCCTTCCTCTGCCTCCCTGACCCCTCTGCACCCCCAAATCCCTTCTCTGTGCCCCCCCAGACCCCTTTCCTCACCACTGACCCCTCTGGGTGCCCCCCAAACCCCTCTGGGTGTCCCCCAAACCCCTTCCACCACCCTCAGACCCCTCTGGGTGCCCCCCAAACCCCTTCCTCTGCCTCCCTGACCCCTCTGCACTCCCAAAACCCCTCTCAGTGCCCCTCAAACCCCTTTCTCCACCACTTACCCCTCTGGGTGCCCCTCAAAACCCCTTCCTCTGCCCCCCAAAACCCCTTTCTCCACCCTCAGACCCCTCTAGGTGCCCCCCAAACCCCTTTCCCCACCCCTGACCCCTCTGGGTGCCCCCTAAACCCCTTCCTCTGCCCCCCAAACCCCTCTCAGTGCCCCCCCAAACCCCTTTCCTCTGCCTCCCTGACCCCTCTGCACCCCCAAAATCCCCTCTCTGTGCCCCCCCCAAACCCCTTTCCCCACCGCTGACCCCTCTGGGTGCCCCCTAAACCCCTTCCTCTGCCCCCCAAACCCCTCTCAGTGCCCCCCAAACCCCTTCCTCTGCCCCCCTGACCCCTCTGGGTGCCCCCACAGAGCCTGGAGGAGCTGGACCTGAGCCTGAACCCTCTGGGTGACGCTGGGTGCCGGGTGCTGGTGGAGCTCCTGGGGGTGTGTCCGGCCCTGACCTCGCTCCGGGTCCAGGCCTGCGGCTTCTCCGACGCCTTCGACCTTCCAGGTGGGACCTGGATCCGTGGGCCAAGGGATGGGGAGGGATCTGGAGAACCTGGATCCTTGGGCCAAGGGGATGGAGAGGGATCTGGAGATCCTGGATCCGTGGGCCAAGGGATGGAGAGGGATCTGGAGAACCTGGATCCACGGGCCAAGGGATGGAGAGGGATCTGGAGAACCTGGATCCATGGGCCAAGGGGGTGGAGAGGGATCTGGAGATCCTGGATCCGTGGGCCAAGGGGTGGAGAGGGATCTGGAGAACCTGGATCCACGGGCCAAGGGATGGAGAGGGATCTGGAGAACCTGGATCCATGGGCCAAGGGTGTGGAGAGGGATCTGGAGATCCTGGATCCGTGGGCCAAGGGTGTGGAGAGGGATCTGGAGAACCTGGATTTATGGGCCAAGGATGGAGAGGGATCTGGAGATCCTGGATCCATGGGCCAAGGTGTGGGGAGGGATCTGGAGAACCTGGATCCGTGGGCCAAGGGGGTGGAGAGGGACCTGGAGAACCTGGATCCGTGGGCCAAGGGGGTGGAGAGGGACCTGGAGAAACTGGATCCATGGGCCAAGGGATGGAGAGGGACCTGGAGAACCTGGATCCATGGGCCAAGGGTGTGGAGAGGGATCTGGAGATCCTGGATCCGTGGGCCAAGGGTGTGGAGAGGGATCTGGAGAACCTGGATTTATGGGCCAAGGGATGGAGAGGGATCTGGAGATCCTGGATCCATGGGCCAAGGTGTGGGGAGGGATCTGGAGAACCTGGATCCGTGGGCCAAGGGGGTGGAGAGGGACCTGGAGAACCTGGATCCGTGGGCCAAGGGGGTGGAGAGGGATCTGGAGATCCTGGATCCGTGGGCCAAGGGGGTGGAGAGGGATCTGGAGAACCTGGATCCATGGGCCAAAAGGTGGAGAGGGATCTGGAGATCCTGGATCCATGGGCCAAGGGGCTGGAGAGGGACCTGGAGCCCCTGGATCCGTGGGCCAAGGGGCTGGAGAGGGATCTGGAGAACCTGGATCCATGGGCCAAGGGTGTGGAGAGGGATCTGGAGATCCTGGATCCATGGGCCAAGGGGGTGGAGAGGGATCTGGAGAACCTGGATCCGTGGGCCAAGGGGGTGGAGAGGGACCTGGAGAACCTGGATCCATGGGCCAAGGGGCTGGAGAGGGATCTGGAGCCCCTGGATCCATGGGCCAAGGGGGTGGAGAGGGATCTGGAGCCCCTGGATCCATGGGCCAAGGGGTGGAGAGGGACCTGGAGAACCTGGATCCATGGGCCAAGGGGGTGGAGAGGGATCTGGAGAACCTGGATCCATGGGCCAAGGGGGTGGAGAGGGATCTGGAGCCCCTGGATCCATGGGCCAAGGGGTGGAGAGGGACCTGGAGAACCTGGATCCATGGGCCAAGGGGGTGGGGAGGGACCTGGAGAACCTGGATCCGTGGGCCAAGGGATGGAGAGGGACCTGGAGAACCTGGATCCATGGGCCAAGGGGCTGGAGAGGGATCTGGAGAATCTGGATCCATGGGCCAAGGGGTGGAGAGGGACCTGGAGATCCTGGATCCGTGGGCCAAGGGTGTGGAGAGGGACCTGGAGAACCTGGATCCGTGGGCCAAGGGGCTGGAGAGGGATCTGGAGATCCTGGATCCGTGGGCCAAGGGGGTGGAGAGGGATGTGGAGATCCTGGATCCATAGGCCAAGGGGTGGAGAGGGATCTGGAGATCCTGGATCCATGGGCCAAGGGATGGAGAGGGATCTGGAGAACCTGGATCCATGGACCAAGGGGTGGAGAGGGATCTGGAGAATCTGCATCCCTGGGCCAAGGGGGTGGAGAGGGACCTGGAGAACCTGGATCCATAGGCCAAGGGGTGGAGAGGGATCTGGAGATCCTGGATCCATGGGCCAAGGGATGGAGAGGGATCTGGAGAACCTGGATCATGGGCCAAGGGGTGGAGAGGGATCTGGAGAATCTGCATCCCTGGGCCAAGGGGGTGGAGAGGGACCTGGAGAACCTGGATCCATAGGCCAAGGGGTGGAGAGGGATCTGGAGAACCTGGATCCATGGGCCAAGGGATGGAGAGGGATCTGGAGAACCTGGATCCATAGGCAAGGGGTGGAGAGGGATCTGGAGATCCTGGATCCATGGGCCAAGGGATGGAGAGGGACCTGGAGAACCTGGATCCATGGGCCAAGGGGGTGGAGAGGGATCTGGAGATCCTGGATCCGTGGGCCAAGGGATGGAGAGGGATCTGGAGAACCTGGATCCATGGGCCAAGGGATGGAGAGGGATCTGGAGATCCTGGATCCGTGGGCCAAGGGATGGAGAGGGATCTGAGAACCTGGATCCATGGGCCAAGGGGATGGAGAGGGATCTGGAGATCTGGATCCGTGGGCCAAGGGATGGAGAGGGATCTGGAGAACCTGGATCCGTGGGCCAAGGGGGTGGAGAGGGACCTGGAGAACCTGGATCCATGGGCCAAGGGGTGGAGAGGGATCTGGAGAACCTGGATCCATGGGCCAAGGGGGTGGAGAGGGATCTGGAGAACCTGGATCCATGGGCCAAGTGTCTGGAGAGGGACCTGGAGATCCTGGATCCATGGGCCAAGGGGGTGGAGAGGGACCTGGAGAACCTGGATCCATGGGCCAAGGGGCTGGAGAGGAATCTGGAGATCCTGGATCCATGGGCCAAGGGGGTGGAGAGGGATCTGGAGAACCTGGATCCAGGGGCCAAGGGGGTGGAGAGGGACCTGGAGAACCTGGATCCATGGGCCAAGGGGATGGAGAGGGATCTGGAGATCCTGGATCCATGGGCCAAGGGATGGAGAGGGATCTGGAGAACCTGGATCCATGGGCCAAGGGGTGGAGAGGGATCTGGAGAATCTGCATCCCTGGGCCAAGGGGTGGAGAGGGATCTGGAGAACCTGGATCCATGGGCCAAGGGGTGGAGAGGGATCTGGAGATCCTGGATCCGTGGGCCAAGGGTGTGGAGAGGATCTGGAGAACCTGGATTTATGGGCCAAGGGATGGAGAGGGATCTGGAGAACCTGGATCCGTGGGCCAAGGGGTGGAGAGGGACCTGGAGAACCTGGATCCATGGGCCAAGGGTGTGGAGAGGGACCTGGAGATGCTGGATCCATGGGCCAAGGGATGGAGAGGGATCTGGAGAACCTGGATCCCTGGGTCAAGGGGTGGGGAGGGATCTGGAGAACCTGGATCCATGGGCCAAGGGGATGGAGAGGGATCTGGAGATCCTGGATCCATGGGCCAAGGGGGTGGAGAGGGACCTGGAGATCCTGGATCCATGGGCCAAGGGATGGAGAGGGACCTGGAGCCCCTGGATCCATGGGCCAAGGGGTGGAGAGGGATCTGGAGAACCTGGATCCTTGGGCCAAAAGGTGGAGAGGGACCTGGAGAATCTGGATCCATAGGCCAAGGGGTGGAGAGGGACCTGGAGCCCCTGGATCCATGGGCCAAGGGGGTGTCCCTTGTCCCCCCCCAGGAGCCGAGCGCCTGCAGACCTTGGCCGTGTCCCACAACGCCCTTGGGACCCCCCGGCCTGGAGAGGCTCCTGGGGAACCTCTCCCGGCGCCGCCTCTGCCGCTTGGACCTCGGCTCCATCGCCGCGCCGCGCTCTCGGCTCCTCGCGGCGCCGCTCGGCCGCTTCCTGGCGCAGGTGACACCCCAAACCCCCCCACCCAAGGGTAGGGGGGGGACTCACGAGGGGATTGGTGGGTGGGTGGGTGGGTGGGGGGCCCACGAGCACCCAGAGGTGCCCCCAGCGCGCTGTGTCCTTCCGGCAGGAGGGAGGGGTCCTCGGGCACCTGACGTTGGCCGGGAACCGGCTCGGGGACGAGGACGTCCTGGAAGTGGCCAGGTGAGGGGACAAATGGGGACAATGGGGGGGGGGGGGAGGGCACACCTGGCGGTGGGGGCCTCGGCCTCCACCTCCTGGCCTCACTTCCGCCTCCCATCCTCACCTCCAGTTCCCATCCTCGGCCTCCACTTCCCATCCTCAGCCTCCACTTCCAATCCTCGGCCTCCAACTCCCATCCTTGGCCTCCACCTCCCATCCTTGGCCTCCAACTCCCATCCTTGGCCTCCACCTCCCATCCTCAGCTTCCACTTCCCATCATTGGCCTCCACCTCCCATCCTCGGCCTCCACTTCCCATCCTCAGCCTCCAACTCCCATCCTCGGCCTCCACCTCCCATCCTCGGCCTCCACTTCCCATCCTCGGCCTCCAACTCCCATCCTCGGCCTCCACCTCCCATCCTTACCTCCAACTGCCCTCCTCATCTGCACCTCCCGGCCTCAGCCTCCGCCTCCCATCCTCACCTCCAGTTCCCGTCCTCGGCCTCCACCTCCCATCCTCGGCCTCCACTTCCCATCCTCAGCCTCTACTTCCCATCCTCAGCCTCCAACTCCCATCCTTGGCCTCCACCTCCCATCCTCACCTCCAACTGCCATCCTCATCTGCACCTCCCGGCCTCGGCCTCCGTCTCCCGCCCTCGGCCTCCACCTCCCGGCCTCACTTTCGCCTCCCATCCTCACCTCCAGTTCCCGTCCTCGGCCTCCACCCTCCAGCCTCAGCCTCCACCTCCCATCCTCGGCCTCCATCTCCCATCCTCAGCTCCCATCCTCGGCCTCCAATTCCCATCCTCGACCTCCAATTCCCATCCTCAGCCTCCACCTCCCATCCTCAACCTCTAATTCTCATCCTTGACCTCCACTTCCCATCCTCGGCTTCCACTTCCCATCCTCGGCCTCCACCTCCCATCCTCGGCCTCCACTTCCCATCCTTGGCCTCCACCTCCCATCCTCGGCCTCCACCTCCCATCCTCAGCTTCCACCTCCAATCCTCACCTCCAGTTCCAATCCTCGGCCTCCAACTCCCATCCTCGGCCTCCACTTCCCATCCTCAGCCTCCACTTCCAATCCTCGGCCTCCAACTCCCATCCTTGGCCTCCACCTCCCATCCTCAGCTTCCACTTCCCATCCTCGGCCTCCACTTCCCATCCTTGGCCTCCACCTCCCATCCTCAGTTTCCACCTCCCATCCTCACCTCCAGTTCCAATCCTCGGCCTCCACCTCCCATCCTTGGCCTCCACTTCCCATCCTCAGCCTCCACTTCCCATCCTCGGCCTCCAACTCCCATCCTCACCTCCGCCTCCCATCCTCAGCCTCCAGCTCCCGTCCCCTCCTCCCATCCCTACCTCCACCTCCAACCCTCGGCCTCCAACTCCCATCCTCACCTCCGCCTCCCATCCTCAGCCTCCAGCTCCCGTCCCCTCCTCCCATCCCTACCTCCACCTCCAACCCTCGGCCTCAACCTCGCATCCTCAGCCTCCGCCTCCCGTCCTTGGCCTCCACCTCCCATTCTCAGCCTCCACCTCCCATCCTCACCCCTAACTGCCATCCTCATCTGCACCTCCCGGCCTCGGCCTCCGTCTCCCGCCCTCGGCCTCCACCTCCCGGCCTCACTTCCGCCTCCCATCCTCACCTCCAGTTCCCGTCCTCGGCCTCCACCCTCCAGCCTCAGCCTCCACCTCCCATCCTCAGCCTCCATCTCCCATCCTCAGCTCCCATCCTCGGCCTCCAATTCCCATCCTCGACCTCCAATTCCCATCCTCAGCCTCCACCTCCCATCCTCAACCTCTAATTCTCATCCTTGACCTCCAACTCCCATCCTCGGCTTCCACCTCCCATCCTCGGCCTCCACTTCCCGTCCTCAGCCTCTAGTTCCCATCCTCGGCCTCCGCCTCCCATCCTCACCTCCAGTTCCCGTCCTCAGCCTCCACCCTCCAGCCTCGGCCTCCACTTCCCATCCTCAGCCTCCACCTCCCATCCTCAACCTCTAATTCTCATCCTTGACCTCCAACTCCCATCCTCGGCTTCCACTTCCCATCCTCAGCCTCCACTTCCCATCCTTGGCCTCCACCTCCCATCCTCAGCTTCCACCTCCCATCCTCGGCCTCCACTTCCCATCCTCAGCCTCAAATTCCCATCCTCGGCCTCTGCCTCCCATTCTCACCTCCAGTTCCCATCCTCGGCCTCCAACTCCCATCCTCGGCCTCTGCCTCCCATCCTCAGCCTCCACTTCCCATCCTCAGCCTCTATTCCCATCCTCAGCCTCCAACTCCCATCCTTGGCCTCCTCCTCCCATCCTCACCTCCAACTGCCATCCTCATCTGCACCTCCCAGCCTCGGCCTCCACCACCCGTCCTCAATTCCGCCTCCCATCCTCACCTCCAGTTCCCATCCTCGGCCTCCACTTCCCATCCTCGGCTTCCAGTTCCCATCCTCGGCCTCCACTTCTCAGCCTCCGCCTCCCGTCCTCGGCCTCTGTCTCCCATCATCACCTCCACTTCCCATCCTCACCTCCAGTTCCCGTCCTCGGCCTCCACCCTCCAGCCTCAGCCTCCAACTCCCATCCTCGGCCTCCACCGCCCATCCTCGGCCTCCACCTCCCATCCTCAGCCTCCACTTCCCATCCTCAGCCTCTAACTCCCATCCTTGGCCGCCAACTCCCATCCTCGGCTTCCAGTTCCCATCCTCGGCCTCCATCTCCCATCCTCTGCCTCCAACTCCCGTCCCCTCCTCTCATCCCCACCTCCACCTCCCACCCTCGGCCTCCACCTCCCATCCTCAGCCTCCACCTCCCAGTGGAGACCCCGTGTCAGCTCCAGTCTGGAAGCACCACGTGGGGTCACCAGGAACCCCTTGGGGACACCTTTGGGGACACCTTTGGGGACACCTTTGGGGACATGAGGGTGGCCAGAGGAGGGGACAAGGGGACACAGAGGGGGTGTCCTGGCATCGGGGTCCTCAGCCTCCACCTCCCATCCTCAGCCTCCACCTCCCAGTGGAGACCCCGTGCCAGCTCCAGTCTGGAAGCACCACATGGGGTCACCAGGAACCCCTTGGGGAACCCCTTGGGGACACCTTTGGGGACACCTTTGGGGACTCGAGGGTGGCCAGAGGAGGGGACAAGGGGACACAGAGGGGGTCCTGGCATTGAGGTCCTCAGCCTCCACCTCCCATCCTCAGCCTCCACCTCCCAGTGGAGACCCCGTGTCAGCTCCAGTCTGGAAGCACCACGTGGGGTCACCAGGAACCCCTTGGGGACACCTTTGGGGACACCTTTGGGGACACCTTTGGGGACATGAGGGTGGCCAGAGGAGGGGACAAGGGGACACAGAGGGGGTGTCCTGGCATCGGGGTCCTCAGCCTCCACCTCCCATCCTCAGCCTCCACCTCCCAGTGGAGACCCCGTGCCAGCTCCAGTCTGGAAGCACCACATGGGGTCACCAGGAACCCCTTGGGGAACCCCTTGGGGACACCTTTGGGGACACCTTTGGGGACTCGAGGGTGGCCAGAGGAGGGGACAAGGGGACACAGAGGGGGTCCTGGCATTGAGGTCCTCAGCCTCCACCTCCCATCCTCAGCCTCCATCCAGTGGAGACCTTGTTCCAGCTCCAGTCTGGAAGCACCACATGGGGTCACCAGGAACCCCTTGGGGACACCTTTGGGGACACCTTTGGGGACACCTTTGGGGACACGAGGGTGGCCAGAGGAGGGGACAAGGGGACACAGAGGGGGTCCTGGCATTGAGGTCCTCAGCCTCCACCTCCCATCCTCAGCCTCCACCTCCCAGTGGAGACCCCGTGTCAGCTCCAGTCTGGAAGCACCACGTGGGGTCACCAGGAACCCCTTGGGGACACCTTTGGGGACACCTTTGGGGACACGAGGGTGGCCAGAGGAGGGGACAAAGGGACACAGAGGGGGTCCTGGCATTGAGGTCCTCAGCCTCCACCTCCCAGTGGAGACCTTGTTCCAGCTCCAGTCTGGAAGCACCACGTGGGGTCACCAGGGACACCTTTGGGGACACCTTTGGGGACACGAGGGTGGCCAGAGGAGGGGACAAGGAGGTTCCTGGCATTGGGGTCCTCAGCCTCCACCTCCCATCCTCAGCCTCCACCTCCCAGCGGAGACCTCGTTCCAGCTCCAGTCTGGAAGTACCATGTGGGGTCATCAGGAACCCCTTGGGGACACCTTTGGGGACACCTTTGGGGACACGAGGGTGGCCAGAGAGGGGGACAAGGAGGTTCCTGGCATCGGGGTCCTCAGCCTCCACCTCCCAGTGGAGACCCCGTGCCAGCTCCAGTCTGGAAGCACCACGTGGGGTCACCAGGAACACCTTGGGGACACCTTTGGGGACACCTTTAGGGACACAGGGGTGGCCAGAGAGGGGGACAAGGAGGTTCCTGGCATCGGGGTCCTCAGCCTCCACCTCCCATCCTCAGCCTCCACCTCCCAGTGGAGACCCCGTGCCAGCTCCAGTCTGGAAGCACCACATGGGGTCACCAGGAACCCCCTGGGGACACCTTTGGGGACACCTTTGGGGACACCTTTGGGGACACCGGGGTGGCCAGAGGAGGGGACAAGGAGGTTCCTGGCATTGGGGTCCTCAGCCTCCACCTCCCATCCTCAGCCTCCACCTCCCAGTGGAGACCCCGTGCCAGCTCCAGTCCGGAAGCACCACGTGGGGTCACCAGGAACCCCTTGGGGACACCTTGGGGACATGGGGGTGCCCCAGCCCCCCGGTGCCATCTGCCCCCACCCGCAGGTGTCTCCCCGCTTGCCCAGCTCTGGTGTCCCTGGATCTCTCGGCCAATCCCGGGATCAGCAGCGCGGGGCTGCGGGCGCTGCTCGCGGCCCTCGAAGGACGGAGCGAGGGGCTCCAGGTCCTCAACCTGGCAGGTGAGGAACCCCCCCCCCCCAGGGAACTGGGGAGGGACCACGAGGAACTGGGAGGAACCCCCGAGGAACTGGGAGGAACCTCCAAGGAACTGGGGAGGAACCACCAGGAAGGAACTCCCAAGGGTCTGGGGGAGGAACCACTAAGGAACTGGGGAGGGACCTCCAGGGAACTGGGAGGAACCTCGGAGGAACTGGGGAGGAACCCTCAAAGAACTGGGAGGAACCCTCAGAGAACTGGGAGGAACCTCCGAGGAACTGGGGAGGAACCACCAGGAAGGAACTCCCAAGGGTCTGGGGGAGGACCCACTATGGAACTGGGGAGGAGCCCCCAGGGAACTGGGGAGGGACCTCCAAGGAACTGGGGAGGAACCACTAAGGAACTGGGGAGGGACCTCCAGGGAACTGGGGAGGAACCTCCAAGGAACTGGGGAAGAACTTCCGAGGAACTGGGGAGGAACCTCCAAGGAACTGGGGAGGAACCTCCGAGGAACTGCGGAGGAACCTCAAGGGACTGGGGAAGAACATCCAGGGAACTGGGGAGGAACCTCAAAGGAACTGGGGAGGAACCTCAAGTGAACTGGCAGAAACTCCCAAGGAACTGGGGAGGAACTGGTGAGGAACCTCCAAGGAACTGGGGAGGAACCTTCAAAGAACTGGGGAGGAGCCCTCAAAGAACTGGGGGAGGGACCTCCAGGGAATTGGGGAGGAACCACTAAGGAACTGGGGAAGAACCACCAGGGAACTGGGGAGGAACCACTAAGGAACTGGGGAGGAGCCCCCAAGGAACTGGGGAAGAACTTCCGAGGAACTGGGGAGGAACCTCAAGGGAACTGGGAGAAACTCCCAAGGAACTGGTGAGGAACCTCCAAGGAACTGGGGAGGAACCCTCAAAGAACTGGGGAGGAACCCCCAAGGAACTGGGGAGGAACCACTAAGGAATTGGGGAGGGACCTCCAGGGAACTGGGGAGGGGCCTCCAAGGAACTGGGGAGGAACCACTAAGTAACTGGGGAGGGACCTCCAAGGAACTGGGGAGGAACCCCCAAGGAACTGGGGAGGAACCACTAAGGAACTGGGGAGGAGCCCCCAAGGAACTGGGGAAGAACTTCCGAGGAACTGGGGAGGAACCTCAAGGGAACTGGGAGAAACTCCCAAGGAACTGGGGAGGAACCACTAAGGAATTGGGGAGGGACCTCCAGGGAACTGGGGAGGGGCCTCCAAGGGAACTGGGGAGGAACCTCCAAGGAACTGGGGAGGAACCACTAAGGAACTGGGGAGGGACCTCCAAGGAACTGGGGAAGAACTTCCGAGGAACTGGGGAGGAACCTCAAGGGACTGGGGAAGAACGTCCAGGAAACTGGGGAGGGACCTCCAAGGAACTGGAGAGGAACCTCAAGGGAACTGGGAGAAACTCCCAAGGAACTGGGGAGGAACCTCCAAAGAACTGGGGAAGAACCCTCAGAGAACTGGGAGGAACCTCTAAGGAACTGGGAGGAGCCCTCAAAGAACTGGGGAGGGACCTCCAAGGAACTGGGGAAGAACTTCCGAGGAACTGGGGAGGAACCTCAAGGGACTGGGGAAGAACATCCAGGGAACTGGGGAGGGACCTCCAAGGAACTGGAGAGGAACCTCAAGGGAACTGGGAGAAACTCCCAAGGAACTGGGGAGGAACCTCCAAAGAACTGGGGAAGAACCTCCGAGGAACTGGGGAAGAACATCCAGGGAACTGGGGAGGGACCTCCAAGGAACTGGGGAGGAACCACTAAGGAACTGGGGAGGAACCTCCAAGGAACTGGGGAGGGACCTCCAGGGAACTGGGGAGGAACCCCCAAGGAACTGGGGAGGAACCTCCGAGGAACTGGGGAGGAACCTCAAGGGACTGGGGAAGAATGTCCAGGGAACTGGGGAGGAACCTCAAGGGAACTGGGAGAAACTCCCAAGGAACTGGGGAGGAACTGGTGAAGAACCTCCAAGGAACTGGGGAGGAGCCCTCAAAGAACTGGGGAGGAGCCCCCGAGGAACTGGGGAGGAACCACTAAGTAACTGGGGAGGGACCTCCAAGGAACTGGGGAGGAACCTCAAGGGACTGGGGAAGAACGTCCAGGGAACTGGGGAGGTACCTCAAAGAACTGGGGAGGGACCTCCAAGGAACTGGGGAGGAACCACCAGGGAATTGGGGAGGGACCTCCAGGGAACTGGGGAGGGACCTCCAAGGAACTGGGGAGGAACCCCCAAGGAACTGGGGAGGAACCCCCAAGGAACTGGGGAGGAACCACTAAGTAACTGGGGAAGGACCTCCAAGGAACTGGGGAAGAACCTCTGAGGAACTGGGGAAGAACCTCCGAGGAACTGGGGAGGGACCTCAAGGGACTGGGGAAGAACATCCAGGGAACTGGGGAGAGACCTCCAAGGAACTGGAACCTCAAGGGAACTGGGAGAAACTCCCAAGGAACTGGGGAGGAACTGGTGAGGAACCTCCAAGGAACTGGGGACGAGCCCTCAAAGAACTGGGGGAGGGACCTCCAGGGAATTGGGGAGAACCCCCAAGGAACTGGGGAGGAACCTCAAGGGACTGGGGAAGACCATCCAGGGAACTGGGGAGGAACCTCAAAGGAACTGGAACCTCAAGGGACTGGGGAAGAACGTCCAGGGAACTGGGGAGGGACCTCAAGGGAACTGGGAGAAACTCCCAAGGAACTGGGAAGGAACCTCCGAGGAACTGGGGAGGAGCCCTCAAAGAACTGGGAAAGAACCTCCGAGGAACTGGGGAGGAACCTCCAAGGAACTGGGGAGGAACCACTAAGGAACTGGGGAGGGACCTCAAGGGACTGGGGAAGAACATCCAGGGAACTGGGGAAGAACATCCAGGGAACTGGGGAAGAACCTCAAAGGAACTGGGGAGGAACTGGTGAGGAACCTCCAAGGAACTGGGGAGGAACCCCCAAGGAACTGGGGAAGAACTTCCGAGGAACTGGGGAGGAACCTCAAGGGAACTGGGAGAAACTCCCAAGGAACTGGGGAGGAGCCCCCAAGGAACTGGGGAGGAACTGGTGAGGAACCTCCAAGGAACTGGGGAGGAACCCTCAAAGAACTGGGGGAGGGACCTCCAGGGAATTGGTGAGGAACCACTAAGGAACTGGGGAGGAGCCCCCAAGGAACTGGGGAGGAACCTCAAGGGACTGGGGAAGAACATCCAGGGAACTGGTGAGGAACCTCCAAGGAACTGGGGAGGAACCCTCAAAGAACTGGGGGAGGGACCTCCAGGG
>JAUMJJ010001001.1:0-12500 GCA_033556795.1 Tapera naevia | reverse complement strand
ACCTGGCCTTGGACACCTCCAGGGATGGGACAGCCTCCACTTCCCTGGACAACCTGTGCCAGGGCCTCCCCAGCCTCCTGGTGAGCAATTCCTTCCCAATGTCCAACCTCAATCTTCTCCCTTCCAATAAAGCCGTTCCTCCTCGTCCCATCATTCCGTGGCCTTCAAAGAAGCCCCTCCCCAAGCTTTCCTGGAGCTCCTTCAGGTACTGGAAGGTCCAAGGTGTCCCCAGAGCCTTCTCCAGGCTGGACACCCCCAACTCTCCCAGCTCTGGCCTCACCCCAGAGGTTCTCCAGCCCTTGGATCATCCCCGTGGCCTCCTCTGAGCCTGTTCCAACAGCTCCAGCTCCTTCTCCTGGTGGGGATCCCAGCCCTGAGCCAGGACTCCAGGTGGGGTCTCCCTCCTGGTCCCACTCTTTGGATCCAGCCCAGGACCTGGCGTTGGTTTCTGGGCTGGGAGCACAGGGTGAGGCTCCTGTGGAGCTTCTCCTCCCCCACCACCCCAAGGCCTTCTCCTGAGGGTTCCTCCCATTCCCTTCATCCCCATCCTGGATTGAACCCATGGGTTGTCCCAACCCAAGGGCAGGACCTTGGCCTGGTTGACCCTCAGGAGCTTCCCATGGTCCCCACTCCTCAGGTTCCCTCTGGAAGCCCTCCTGGTGCCACCACCATTCCCAAATCCTGGATTCAAACCATGGATTGTCCCAACCCAAGGGCAGGTCCTTGGCCTGGTTGACCCTCAGGAGCTTCCCATGGTCCCCGCTCCTCCATCTCCTTCTGGAAGCCCTCCCAGTACCACCACCACCCGTCCACCCCATTCCCAACTCCTGGATTCAAGCCATGCATTGTCCCAACCCAACTGAGAACCTTGGCCTGGTTGACCCTCAGGAGCTTCCCATGGACCCCACTCCTCAGGTTCCCTCTGGAAGCCCTCCTGGTGCCACCACCATTCCCAGCTCCTGGATTCAAAACATGGATTGTCCCAACTCAAGGGCAGGTCCTTGACCTGGTTGACCCTCAGGAGCTTCCCATGGTCCCCGCTCCTCCATCTCCTTCTGGAAGCCCTCCCAGTGCCACCACCACCCGTCCACCCCATTCCCAACTCCTGGATTGAACCCATGGATTGCCACAACCCAACTGAGAACCTCGACCTGGTTGACCCTCAGGAGCTTCCCATGGTCCCCACTCCTCCAGCTCCTTCTGGAAGCCCTCCTGGTGCCACCACTGCCCCCCCACCCCATTCCCAACTCCTGGATTCACACCATGGATTGCCCCAACCCAACTGAGAACCTTGGCCTGGTTGACCCTCAGGAGCTTCCCATGGTCCCCGCTCCTCCAGTTCCTTCTGGAAGCCCTCCTGGTGCCACCACCATTCCCAACTCCTGGATTCAAACCATGGATTGTCCCAACCCAAGGGCAGGACCTTGGCCTGGTTGACCCTCAGGAGCTTCCCATGGACCCCACTCCTCAGGTTCCTTCCGGAAGCCCTCCTGGTGCCACCACCATTCCCAACTCCTGGATTGAACCCATGGGTTGCCCCAACCCAGGAGCAGAACCTTGGCCTGGTTGACCCTCAGGAGCTTCCCATGGTCCCCACTCCTCAGGTTCCTTCCGGAAGCCCTCCTGGTGCCACCACCATTCCCAACTCCTGGATTGAACCCATGGATTGCCCCAACCCAACTGAGAACCTTGGCCTGGTTGACCCTCAGGAGCTTCCCATGGACCCCACTCCTCCAGCTCCTTCTGGAAGCCCTCCTGATGCCACCACCACCCATCCACCCCATTCCCAACTCCTGGATTGAACCCATGGATTGCCCCAACCCAACTGAGAACCTTGACCTGGTTGACCCTCAGGAGCTTCCCATGGTCCCCACTCCTCAGGTTCCCTCTGGAAGCCCTCCTGGTGCCACCACCATTCCCAACTCCTGGATTCAAACCATGGATTGCCCCAACCCAACTGAGAACCTTGGCCTGGTTGACCCTCAGGAGCTTCCCATGGTCCCCGCTCCTCCAGTTCCTTCTGGAAGCCCTCCTGGTGCCACCACCATTCCCAACTCCTGGATTCAAGCCATGGATTGTCCCAACCCAAGGGCAGAACCTTGGCCTGGTTGACCCTCAGGAGCTCCCCATGGTCCCCACTCCTTAGGTTCCTTCTGGAAGCCCTCCTGGTGCCACCACCATTCCCAACTCCTGGATTGAACCCATGGATTGCCCCAACCCAACTGAGAACCTTGACCTGGTTGACCCTCAGGAGCTTCCCATGGTCATCACTCCTCAGGTTCCTTCTGGAAGCCCTCCTGGTGCCACCACCATTCCCAACTCCTGGATTGAACCCATGGGTTGTCCCAACCCAAGGGCAGGACCTTGACCTGGTTGACCCTCAGGAGCTTCCCATGGTCCCCACTCCTCAGGTTCCCTCTGGAAGCCCTCCTGGTGCCACCACCATTCCCAACTCCTCGATTCAAACCATGGATTCCCCCAACCCAGGAGCAGAACCTCATGAAGTTGAGGTGGTCCCACTTCTCCAACCAATCCAGGTCCCCTCTGGGTTCCACCCCAACCGGACCAACCAATGACAACCTCCCAAACCTCCTCCCTCCCTCCCCTCGGCGCCGTACGGAGACGATATCGGCGATGCAACGGTTGAGGTTGCCCTTGTCATCCTTGATGGTGATGGGCCTGTCCTCCTTGATCCTCTCCATGGCCAAGGGACAATCGAGCTGGGAAGGGAAAGAAGAGGAGACCATGAGAAGGACCACCCAGAGGTGTCCTTCCTCGGCGCCGGAAACGCCGCCGCTCACCCGGAACTTGCGGCAGAAGTCATCGATGGAGCTGATCTCGGAGCCTTGGACCTGCTTGAGGGCGGCTTTGAACTGGACCAGGAGGCGGGAGCAGGCGGCCGTGTACCTGGAGAAGACCAAGGATGGAGGAGATGGGACCTCCTGGAGCCTCCGTTGGAAGAGGAAGAGGGATGGACGCAGCACGGACTCACTCGTTGGGAGAGACGCAATCCTTGATGTAGGCCTTCTCCAGAGCTTGAAGGGTCTTCACCACCGCGAAGAGCTCGGCCATGTTGTCGTACCTGCGGCCACCGGGGAAGGTGGTGGAGAAAGGGGGGGACTGGGATGGAGGAGGGGGGACCACGATGGAGGAGGGGGGACTGGGATGGAGGAGGGGGGACCGGGATGGAGGAGGGGGGACCATGATGGAGGAAGAGGATGGAGAAGGGGGGACCACGATGGAGGAAGAGGAATGAGAAGGGGGGACCACGATGGAGAAGAGGGAACCAGGATGGAGAAGGGGGGACTGGGATGGAGGAGAGGGGACAACGATGGAGAAGGGGGGACCACGATGGAGGAAGAGGGGGGACCGGGATGGAAAAGGGGGGACTGGGATGGAGGAGAGGGGGACCAGGAGGATGGAGGAGAGGGGACCATGATGGAGAAGGGGGACCACGATGGAGGAAGAGGATGGAGAAGGGGGGACCACGATGGAGGAAGAGGATGGAGAAGGGGGGACCACGATGGAGGAAGAGGATGGAGAAGGGGGGACCACGACGGAGGAAGAGGATGGAGAAGGGGGGACCATGATGGAGGAAGAGGATGGAGAAGGGGGGACCACGATGGAGGAAGAGGATGGAGAAGGGGGGACCACGATGGAGGAAGAGGATGGAGAAGGGGGGACCACGATGGAGGAAGAGGATGGAGAAGGGGGGACCACGATGGAGGAAGAGGATGGAGAAGGGGGGACCATGATGGAGGAAGAGGATGGAGAAGGGGGGACCACGATGGAGGAAGAGGGGGGACCGGGATGGAAAAGGGGGGACCATGATGGAGGAGGGGGGACCACGATGGAGGAAGAGGATGGAGAAGGGGGGACCACGATGGAGGAAGAGGATGGAGAAGGGGGGACCACGATGGAGGAAGAGGATGGAGAAGGGGGGACCACGATGGAGGAAGAGGATGGAGAAGGGGGGACCACGATGGAGGAAGAGGATGGAGAAGGGGGGACCACGATGGAGGAAGAGGGGGGACCAGGATGGAGAAGGGGGGAACATGATGGAGGAAGAGGATGGAGAAGGGGGTCCATGATGGAGGAAGAGGATGGAGAAGGGGGGACCATGATGGAGGAAGAGGGGGACCAGGAGGATGGAGGAGAGGGGACCATGATGGAGAAGGGGGAACCAGGATGGAGAAGGGGGGACTGGGATGGAGGAGAGGGGACCAGGATGGAGGAGGGGGGGCCGGGAGGATGGAGAAGGGGGGACCACAATGGAGGAGGGGGGACCAGGAGGATGGAGAAGGGGGGACCACGATGGAGGACCAGGAGGATGGAGAACGGGGAGGACCACGATGAGGAACGGGGATGGAGGAGGGGGGACTGGGATGGAGGAAGAGGGGGGACCGGGATGGAGAAGGGGGGACCATGATGGAGGAGGGGGGACTGGGATGGAGGAGAGGGGACCAGGATGGAGAAGGGGGGACCACGATGGAGAAGCGGGGTCAGGGATGGAGAAGGGGGGACCAGGAGGATGGAGAATGGGGAGGACCACGATGAAGAACGGGGATGGAGAAGGGGGGATTGGGATGGAGAAGGGGGGACCAGGAGGATGGAGGAGAGGGGACCAGGATGGAGGAGGAGAGGGGACCACGATGGAGAAGGGGGGACCACGATGGAGAAAGAGGATGGAGAAGGGGGGACCACGATGGAGAAGGGGGGGACCACGATGGAGAAGGGGGGACCAGGAGGGTGGAGGAGAGGGGACCACGATGGAGAAGGGGGGACCAGGAGGGTGGAGGAGAGGGGACCACGATGGAGAAGGGGGGACCACGATGGAGAAAGAGGATGGAGAAGGGGGGACCACGATGGAGAAGGGGGGATCAGGAGGATGGAGGAGAGGGGACCACGATGGAGAAGGGGGGACCACGATGGAGAAAGAGGATGAAGAAGGGGGGACCACGATGGAGAAGAGGGAATCGAAATGGAGAAGGGAGGACTGGAAGGATGGAGGAGAGGGGACCACGATGGAGGAGGGGGGACCAGGAGGATGGAGAAGGGGGGACCACGATGGAGGACCAGGAGGATGGAGAATGGGGAGGACCACGATGAAGAACGGGGATGGAGAAAGGGGGACCACGATGGAGAAGAGGGGACCACGATGGAGAAGGGGGGACCACAATGGAGGAAGAGGATGGAGAAGGGGGGACCACGATGGAGGAAGAGGATGGAGAAGGGGGGACCACGATGGAGAAGAGGGGACCAGGAGGGTGGAGAAGGGGGGACCACGATGGAGGACCAGGAGGATGGAGAACAGGGAGGACCACGATGAAGAACGGGGATGGAGAAGGGGGGACTGGGATGGAGGAGAGGGGACCAGGATGGAGGAAGAGGATGGAGAAGGGGGGACCACGATGGAGAAGGGGGGACCAGGATGGAGAAGGGGGGACCAGGATGGAGAAGGGGGGACCAGGATGGAGAAGGGGGGACCAGGAGGATGGAGGAGAGGGGACCACGATGGAGGAGGGGGGACAGGGATGGAGAAGGGGGGACCGGGATGGAGGAGGGGGTACCACAATGGAGAAGGGGGGACCAGGAGGATGGAGAAGGGGGGACTGGGATGGAGAAGGAGGACACCGGGATGGAAGAGGAGAGGGGACCGGAAGGATGGAGGAGAGGGGGCACTGGGAGGATGGAAGAGAGGGGGCACCGGGATGGAAGAGAGGGGGCACCAGAAGGATGGAAGAGAGGGGGCACTGGGATGGAAGAGAGGGGGCACTGGGAGGATGGAAGAGAGGGGGCACCGGGATGGAAGAGAGGGGGCACCAGAAGGATGGAAGAGAGGGGGCACTGGGATGGAAGAGAGGGGGCACTGGGAGGATGGAAGAGAGGGGGCACCGGGATGGAAGAGAGGGGGCACCAGAAGGATGGAAGAGAGGGGGCACTGGGATGGAAGAGAGGGGGCACTGGGATGGAAGAGAGGGGGCACTGGGAGGATGGAAGAGAGGGGGCACTGGGAGGATGGGAGAGAGGGGGCACTGGGAGGATGGAAGAGAGGGGGCACTGGGATGGAAGAGAGGGGGCACCGGGAGGATGGAAGAGAGGGGGCACAGGGAGGATGGAAGAGAGGGGGCACCGGGATGGGAGAGAGGGGGCACCGGGATGGAAGAGAGGGGGCACTGGGATGGAAGAGAGGGGGCACTGGGATGGGAGAGAGGGGGCACTGGGATGGAAGAGAGGGGGCACTGCGAGGATGGAAGAGAGGGGGCACTGGGAGGATGGGAGAGAGGGGGCACTGGGAGGATGGAAGAGAGGGGGCACTGGGATGGAAGAGAGGGGGCACTGGGAGGATGGAAGAGAGGGGGCACCGGGATGGAAGAGAGGGGGCACTGGGATGGAAGAGAGGGGGCACCGGGAGGATGGAAGAGAGGGGGCACTGGGAGGATGGAAGAGAGGGGGCACCGGGATGGAAGAGAGGGGGCACTGGGATGGGAGAGAGGGGGCACTGGGATGGAAGAGAGGGGGCACTGCGAGGATGGAAGAGAGGGGGCACTGGGAGGATGGGAGAGAGGGGGCACCGGGATGGAAGAGAGGGGGCACTGGGATGGGAGAGAGGGGGCACTGGGATGGAAGAGAGGGGGCACTGCGAGGATGGAAGAGAGGGGGCACTGGGAGGATGGGAGAGAGGGGGCACTGGGAGGATGGGAGAGAGGGGGCACTGGGAGGATGGAGGAGAGGGGGCACTGGGATGGAAGAGAGGGGGCACTGGGATGGAAGAGAGGGGGCACCGGGAGGGTGGAGGAGAGGGGGCACTGGGAGGATGGAAGAGAGGGGGCACTGGGATGGAAGAGAGGGGGCACTGGGATGGAAGAGAGGGGGCACCGGGAGGATGGAAGAGAGGGGGCACTGGGAGGATGGAAGAGAGGGGGCACTGGGATGGAAGAGAGGGGGCACTGGGAGGATGGAAGAGAGGGGGCACTGGGAGGATGGAAGAGAGGGGGCACTGGGATGGAAGAGAGGGGGCACCGGGATGGAAGAGAGGGGGCACCGGGAGGGTGGAGGAGAGGGGGCACTGGGAGGATGGAAGAGAGGGGGCACTGGGATGGAAGAGAGGGGGCACTGGGAGGATGGAAGAGAGGGGGCACCGGGATGGAAGAGAGGGGGCACTGGGATGGAAGAGAGGGGGCACTGGGATGGAAGAGAGGGGGCACCGGGAGGATGGAGGAGAGGGGGCACTGGGAGGATGGAGGAGAGGGGGCACTGGGATGGAAGAGAGGGGGCACTGGGAGGATGGAAGAGAGGTGGCACTGGGATGGAAGAGAGGGGGCACTGGGATGGAAGAGAGGGGGCACTGGGATGGAAGAGAGGGGGCACTGGGAGGATGGAGGAGCCAGAGGGCATCGGGAGGTATCGTGACAGAGAAGGAGGTGTCCCAGGAGGGACCATGATGGAGGAGGGTGTCCCAGAAGGGACTGGGATGGAGAAGAGGGGACCAGGGTGAAGGAGAGGAGATGATGAAGGACCACAATGGAGAAGGGAGACCTAGGAGGGACCACGGTGGGAGAGGGAGGACTGGGAGGGACCATGGTGGGACCAGGAGGGACCATGGTGGGAGAGGGAGGACCGGGAGGGACCTGGATGGGACCAGGAGGGATCAGGATGGGAGAGGGAGGACCAGGAGGGACCTGGATGGGACCAGGAGGGATCAGGATGGGAGAGGGAGGACCAGGAGGGGCCATGGTGGGACCAGGAGGGACCACGGTGGGAGAGGGAGGACCAGGAGGGACCACGATGGGAGAGGGAGGACCAGGAGGGGCCTTGGTGGGACCAGGAGGGACCAGGATGGGAGAGGGAGGACCAGGAGGGACCATGGTGGGACCAGGAGGGACCACGGTGGGAGAGGGAGGACTGGGAGGGACCACGATGGGAGAGGGAGGACCAGGAGGGGCCTTGGTGGGACCAGGAGAGACCAGGATGGGAGAGGGAGGCCCAGGAGGGACCACAATGGGAGAGGGAGGCCCAGGAGGGACCTGGATGGGACCAGGAGGGATCAGGATGGGAGAGGGAGGACCAGGAGGGGCCATGGTGGGACCAGGAGGGACCACGGTGGGAGAGGGAGGACCAGGAGGGACCACGATGGGAGAGGGAGGACCAGGAGGGGCCTTGGTGGGACCAGGAGGGACCAGGATGGGAGAGGGAGGACCAGGAGGGACCATGGTGGGACCAGGAGGGACCACGGTGGGAGAGGGAGGACTGGGAGGGACCAGGATGGGAGAGGGAGGCCCAGGAGGGACCACGGTGGGACCAGGAGAGACCAGGATGGGAGAGGGAGGCCCAGGAGGGACCACAATGGGAGAGGGAGGCCCAGGAGGGACCTGGATGGGACCAGGAGGGACCACGGTGGGAGAGGGAGGCCCAGGAGGTACCATGGTGGGACCAGGAGGGACCATGGTGGGAGAGGGAGGCCCAGGAGGGACCTGGATGGGACCAGGAGGGACCATGGTGGGAGAGGGAGGCCCAGGAGGTACCACAATGGAAGGACCAGGAGGGACCAGGATGGGAGAGGGAGGCCCAGGAGGGGCCACGGTGGGAGAGGGAGGTCCAGGAGGGACCATGGTTGGAGAGGGAGGCCCAGGAGGGGCCATGGTGGGAGAGGGAGGCCCAGGAGGGGCCACGGTGGGAGAGGGAGGCCCAGGAGGCCCAGGATGGTGCCCAGGTCCATGAGGAGCTGCTCCTGGTCCCGTTCCACACTCACTTCTCCCTCTCCCGCGCGTTCTTGTAGAGCTTCACCTCCTGGGGAGACACCGGGGGAGCAGCTCAGGACCAGAAGCCAATCGGGATCGGGCCAGGGATCCAATCGGGATCGGGCCCAGGGATCCAATCGGGATCGGGCCCAGGGATCCAATCCGGATCAGGCCAGAGATCCAATCAGGATCGGCCCAGGGATCCAACCAGATCAGGCCAGGGATCCAATCGGGATCGGGCCCAGGGATCCAATCAGGATCAACCCAGGGATCCAATCGGGATCAACCCAGGGATCCAATTGGGATCAGTCTAAGGATCCAAACGGGATCGGGCCCAGGGATCCAACTGGGACCGGTCTAAGGATCCAAACGGGATCGGGCCCAGGGATCCAATCGGGATCAACCCAGGGATCCAATTGGGATCGGTCTAAGGATCCAAACAGGATTGGGCCCAGGGATCCAATTGGGATCGGGCCCAGGGATCCAACTGGGACCGGTCTAAGGATCCAAACGGGATCGAGCCCAGGGATCCAATCGGGATCAACCCAGGGATCCAATTGGGATTGGGCCCGGGGATCCAATTGGGATCGGTCTAAGGATCCAAACGGGATCGGGCCCAGGGATCCAATCGTGATCAACCCAGGGATCCAATTGGGATCGGTCCAGGGATCCAATCGGGATCAACCCAGGGATCCAATTGGGATTGCGTCCAGGGATCCAATTGGGATCAGTCTAAGGATCCAAATGGGATCGGGCCCAGGGATCCAACCAGGATCGGGCCCAGGGATCCAATCGGGATCGGGCCCAGGGATCCAATCGGGATCAACCCAGGGATCCAACCGGGATCGGGCCCAGGGATCCAATCGGGATCAGCTCAGCCCCTGCCGGGACCGGGACCGGCACTGGGGGGTCCCCACTCACCTCATAGAGCTCCGGTTTGTTCCCGGGGGCTGCAAAGGGGGGGGGGGGGAGCAGAGTCAGGGGGGGTCTGGGGGCACCGGGACCCCAACCGGAACTGGTTCCCCCTGACTCCAGGTCCCAGTTCCCTCCCCATCCCCCCGGTACTGGTCCCAGTTCCACCCCCCACTCCTTCCCAGTACCGGTCCCAGTTCTCCCCCCTCATTCCTCCGGTACCATTCCCAGTTCCCTTCCTCATTCCCCCAGTACCGGTCCCAGTTGCCCCCCCATTCCCCCAGTCCCAGTCCCTCCCCTCATTCCCCCCAGTACTGGACCCCATTCCCACCCCAATTCCCCCCGGTACCGGTCCCAGTTCCCCCCCCATTCCCCACTGTACCATTCCCAGTTTCCCCCATATTCTCCCCGGTACTGGTCCCAGTTCCCCCCCTACTACCCCCAAGTACCAGTCCCAATTCCCTTCCCCATTCCCCCAGGTACCAGTCCCAGTTCCCCCCCTATTCCCCATTGTACCATCCCCAGTTCCCTCCAATTCCCCCCAGTACCATTCCCAGTTTCCCCTCCATTCCCCCCAGTACCGGCCCCAGTTCCCCCGTCAGTAACTGGTCCCAGTTCCCCCAATCCCCCTCCCCCCAGTCTCGGTGCCCCTCTTCCCCATCCCTCTTCCATCCATCCCCCCCCAATCAGGACCCTCCCCACCTCCGCTTCCCCCCCCCTCCCCTCCATCACCGGTCCCTCCCCATCCCCGTTTCCACCCCTCGGGTTCCCCCTCCCCATCCCGGTTTCCCCCTCCCCATCCCAGTTTCCCCCTCCCCATATCCTGGTCCCACCCCCCTCATATCCCCACTTCCCCTCCCCATCCCCGGTGTCGTCCCCCCCCCAGCCCCATATCCCAGTTCCCCCTCCCCATATCCCAGTTCCCCCTCCCCATATCCCAGTTCCCCCCTCCCTATCATCCCCCCATATCCCCAGTCCCCCCTCCCCATCCCCGTTCCCCCTCCCCATATCCTGGTCCCCCCTCCCCATCCCTGTTGTCACCCCCCATATCCCCAGTTCCCCCCCCCCATATCCCTGGTCCCCCCTCCCCATCCCCCCCCCCCCCCCATATCCCAGTCCCCCTTCCCCATCCCCGTTGTTCTCCCCCATATCCCCGGTGTCCCCCCCCCATATCCCCAGTCCCCCCTCCCCATCCCCGTTCCCCCTCCCCATCCCAGTTGTCCCCCCATATCCCCATTCCCCCTCCCCATATCCTGGTCCCCCCTCCCCATCCCTCTTGTCTCCCCTTTTATCCCCATTCCCCCTCCCCATGTCCCGGGGTCCCCCCTCCCCATATCCCAGTTCCCCCCTCCCTATCATCCCCCCATATCCCCGGTCCCCCCTCCCCATCCCCCCCCCCCCCATATCCCAGTCCCCCTTCCCCATCCCCGTTCCCCCTCCCCATATCCCAGTCCCCCCTCCCCATCCCCGTTCCCCCTCCCCATATCCCGGTCCCCCCTCCCCATCCCTGTTGTTCCCCCCAGTATCCCCAGTCCCCACTCCCCATATCCCTGTCCCCCTCCCCATCCCCAGTTCCCCCTCCCATATCCCGGTCCCCCCTCCCCATCCCTGTTGTCACCCCCATATCCCTGTTCCCCCCCCCCCCATATCCCTGGTCCCCCCTCCCCATATCCCAGTTTCCCCCTCCCTATCATCCCCCCATATCCCCGGTCCCCCCTCCCCATCCCCCCCCCCCCCATATCCCAGTCCCCCTTCCCCATCCCCGTTGTTCTCCCCCATATCCCCGGTGTCCCCTCCCCATATCCCCGTTCCCCCTCCCCATATCCTCGTCCCCCATCCCTGTTGCCCCCCCCCCACCCCATATCCCCAGTCCCCCCCTCCCCATCCCTGTTCCCCCTCCCCATATCCTGGTCCCCCCTCCCCATCCCTGTTGTCTCCCCTTTTATCCCCGTTCCCCCTCTCCATGTCCCGGGGTCCCCCCTCCCCATCCCCGTTCCCCTCCCCATATCCCGGTCCCGTCCCCCCTATCCCTGTTGTCCCCCCCCATATCCCAATCCCCCCTCCCCATCCTTGTTGTCACCCCCCATAGCCCCAGTCCCCCTCCCCATATCCCAGTCCCCCCTCCCCATATCCCAGTCCCCCCTCCCCATATCCCAGTCCCCCCTCCCCATCCCCATTCCCCTCCCCATATCCCGGTCCCCCCTCCCCATATCTTGGTCCCCCCCCCCATCCCTGTTGTCCCCCCCCATATCCCAGTTCCCCCTCCCCATATCCCAGTCCCCCCTCCCCATCCCTGTTGTTCCCCCCAGTATCCCCAGTCCCCCCTCCCCATATCCCGGTCCCCACTCCCCATATCCTTGTTGTCCCCCCCTTTATCCCCAGTCTCCCCTCCCCGTTCTCCTCCCCCCCCCCCCCCCCGTTCTCCCCCCTCCCCCGTTCTCCCCCTCCCCAATATTCCCCCCCCGCAATCTTCCCCTCCCCCGTTCTCCCCCCTCCCCCGTTCTCCCCCTCCCCATTCTTCTCCCCCTCCCCATTCTTCTCCCCCTCCCCCGTTCTCCCCCCCCCCCGTTCTCCTCCCCTGTTCTCCCCCCCTCCCCCCCATTCTCCTTCCCCCCATTCTTCCCCCCCTCCCCGTACTCCCCCCCCCGTTCTCCCCCCTCCTGTTCTCCCCCCCCTCTCCCGTTCTCCCCCCACCCGTTTTTCCCCCCCTCCCCACTTCTTCCCCCCCCCCGCCCCGTTCTCCCTCCTCCTCCCCCATTCTCCCCCCCCCGGTTCTTTCCCCTCTCCCCCCGTTCTCCCCCCCTCCCCATTCTCCTTCCCCCCCCCCCTTCTCCCCCCTCCCATTCT